>JABWDQ010000223.1:0-45789 GCA_014839995.1 Xenentodon cancila
CGTGATTTGCATCGTCACTCAGGAAGAAGGTGGCCTGGCACGTGTGATCACCAGGGTAGCTGAATGTTGTAGCCTGAAGGGAAGACGTGACAAACTATTGTATTGTAACAAAGCCAGAACAACTTGCATTAACTCAGGATCGTATAAGAAGGGAGTGTAACAGAAGTGTTCAGATCTCATCTGTATGCCGGCATTTGTGCATGTCGGTGGGATCTCCAGATGCATCTGTACGGGAATAAAAGAGAATTCTCTTCCTGTCAACGGACTCGGAGAATCTTTGATTCAACACAATCCTGAATAAATCTGTCATTCATAGTAGGCATGTTAAGTATGATTAGAAGTATTTATATGTGTCGGGTCATGAAGCCCACGTCACATCCACAGGTAACAGGGAAGCAGCATATTGATGACAAGAGACTTAACACCGGGAATTACAACACAACTTCAATACAGTTAAAGAGCAACAAGAAAAGCTACACGTTGAGTTAAGCCACAGGTGTGATGCAGGACAGACGTCAGCATTGCCCTCGTGGCATTGCGTCTGTCTCGCCCACTCTGTGGCAGATTGATGGTCGGGGGGGCTCTTGTCCTTTAGATCGCTTCCACGTAGTTGGCAGGCAGCATGCCGGTCTTGGCCGGTGCGCTGCACGGCAAACAATAATGTACAAACAATGGAAGAATAATGAAATGGAAAGCCATGGAAATATTAGACGGTCCCGAGTTTAGAGCTACCTGGTCAGACAGGAAGTGATGTCATTCCGGTCAGACGAGACCTCCGACTTTTTGTATCTGTTTAAGGGAAGATGGAGATCATCACACAAAACTGGAAATCAACGCGTGAGTATTACTGGCAGCCTGACACTGGATTAGTGTCGAGGGATGTGTCATCACAGATTTCTGTCGTGATTGATTGATTGACTTGATTGATCGTCCATCAACTTCAACTTTTCCTCGTGGGTTCAGGTGGTGAGGGCAGTTTTGTGCTTTATCATTTTATATGTTTGCAGCTCATATAGACTTATTTATGTTCTTGTTTTGGTAGAACAAGCTGTGTAAAAGACGTCATTTACAAAGGGTACAATGGTTTCCACAGGTTTTATTTACTTATTTGTTCATTTTTTGACTTGGTAGAGCGAGAAGCTGATTTCAAATTCTGCAACTTTAATCAGTTTGTGGTCACGGAGACACAGACATTAAATAACTGCTTGCCAGTGATTTACGTGCAGTTGGTTTAAGAGTAACTGGGAATGTCGCTGTACATGTATAAACTAACACAGAGCCTAAAGGACCGTCAGTTTGGTGAGTGAGTGTGGAAATCCTATCGTGTGAAACATCCAGAATTTCTCCACAAATATATTTGCGTGAACTTCTCTCTCGCTGTATATGATTGGAGCGTTTTAAAAACTTATGCTTCTCATAGCTCACATCCACCACGCCTACAAAAACAGGATGTTCATCTTTCCCACCCTCTTTTTAACGGTCTGGTTAATTAGATATAAATGAAGGTCAGATTTATGTCTGACATTGTAAAAAATAATTGTTGAGGGGTCAGCTCTTGACCTGCTACTGTAAGGGAGTGATACTGACATGGTATATGATTAGTTTTCAAGTAGTTTACGAATGCCAAAAAACTCCAGGATGCAGGCGTAGTCATACATTGGCGCGCACCGGTTTTCTGAAAAAGTAGACAAGTTAAGAGTCAGCGTGTGTAAGGTCCTGTTTAGATGACAGGTTTGGTTTACAGTTTTAATAATCAGGCTGCTGCTGCAGTCCTGTTGCTGTCTTTCACTTCTCAGTCAAGAAGCTCAAACTCTCAGGATGCTCTGACCTGCACGACTGAGAAGCAAACTGATCTCATACGTAGCGGCTGGTGCGAGCAAAGACGTGTGTGTTACTAACCCCAGTGGTATTTTACTGATGATGTAGCGATTTTAAGATTATTACCTATAGAGCTCGCCATGAAGCCATTGCTGCAGAGAGACAGGTGGTGGTCAGCATCCTGAGACACCTCAGACTTTTCATCAGCCATGCTGCTCAGGGCGCTGGTGGAGCGGGAGTGCTCTGTGCTGCGCCTCTGTGCTTGTACTGTCAGAAAATCCAACGGGTCATGTAAAATACAAGCGATGCTGGAGAGACCAGTTCTGCATTTTCAGCCGTTAATCTTCAGCTCGTTACCTTGCTGTGTGATTTAATGCCTGATTTTGCAACTTCATTTTGCACCTCTATTAAGAGTATGTGGGGGACTAACATCTTAAAACTGTTATCTGGAACACAATAAGGTCCAAATAAATGTATTGGTGCAACAGAAGTCTACTGAGCAAATCCTTCACCTTTAGGCCAACATGTCAGCTTCACTCACAGGATGAATAAACTGCAGTCATGTGAGTCATCAGTGAAGTCATCAGCAACCGTGACAGATGCTGATCTTTAACAAACTAAAACCAGACTATTTATCAAAGATGTCAAATCAGTTTCTGACGGGTGAAGTGAACTGTGAGTCTTACCAGCATCATGTGCAGACTTCTGGACCGGATGTTGTCCTCAGCAGGTTTGTAGTCGAACACGGAGCCGGGGTTTGTGCACCACACGCGCACATCTGAAGAGCCAGAGGGAATTAAGCAAAAAAGACGACAAAAAAAAAAAAAAAATACCCTCGGTTGCAAGATTAAAATGAATATTTATCATTTTTGGGTTTGACCAACTTGGCGTCAACCATTAATATATGTGCAAACAAGGGCCAAAAAAAAAAAGTATCATGACAAGGATAAAAGTTGTTTGTTGGTGGGAGCAGGTGGTTGAGTTTTTACAGGACAGAGTAAAACCTGGAATAAGACCACACATCCAGCCAGGCTGAGGATGTAGAGCGGGAATGCAGGTGAAATGGGAGGGGCTCGGAGCGCTGACAAGGATGCGGTGGAAGTGCTGGGAATGCAGCTTTATGTGTCGTCATCAGAACAACACGGTTTGTGCACAACTGAAATGTTATAATGTTACCGACAACCAACGCAAGCCCAAAACCATTCACGATGATCTCTGACCCAATCCTTTCTTTAATTCATCCAACTTTTCCTCAACAATATTGTTCCCCCGGGGGGCATCTACACACACACCACCACACCACACACACACACACACACACACACACACACACACACACACACACACCACACACACACACACACACACAGAGAGGTTAGGAGTGATGATGTGCACAGGCACACCACAGCTGGTGGGATTAAACACATTTAAACACCCAGAGAGAGACAGCAGTCGGGATAATTCATATGATTAACTAGAGCAGGGAACAGGTAGGTTAGAGAAAGGTTAACAAGAAGTCAAACATTTCTGGAGCAGCACATGTTCGACAGCGGTTCTGAAGGTACCGAGCTAATGTTTTCTTGGTTCCTTTTGACCCGTTCCATCTCTGGAGTAAACACCACAGGAGTTCCCTTGGCTGAACTGTCTTTATAGAAAACCTCCAGGACAGAAGAGCAGCGCCCCAGAGGGCCAGTCAGACTCTCTCAAACCGTCACAAACACACCTACAGGACTGTTTGCAGAGACTTGGGATTGTCAGACTTTAACTCTTCAAAAGAAGATGCAAAGACTGGACTTGTCAGGAAATATCCAAGAATGGTTGATTTTGGAAAAAAAAGCCATTGTTTTCACTTGACGCCTTTTTTGGTTTCTTGCTTCTCGTATGGATTTAAGTGGAGTCTGAGAAATTGGTCCTATAGAGTGACGCATCCTGGTAGAACGACCAGGATCTCTGCTGCAGGAACAAACACTTGTAACAGACACACAGACTCACACTCCTCAGCTGAACGTTCAGGTGGTCATTTGCTATAAAGTGGGAATAAACTTAGCAGCACACAGTTTTATTTGAAGGAAGCTGGGCTGGGGGTTAGGGAATACTACTCAGAGATCAGAGAGAAGAGAACGGTGGAGAGGATGAGAGGATGAGAAGAGTCAGATGAGAGGAACATGGATGGAAACTAAGGCTATGTTAGGGTGAAGTGGGAATACTGGCAGGGGTGGAGCTCCGGGAACTGCAGTCTGAGCTTTGGTTAGAGATGATGGGACGAGCAAGAGATGAAAAGAGAGAAAGACAGCAGGGCAGACGGGGGCTTGTGATGGGCACCACTGGGCACGCTCAGCTGTTAGGAGCACACGAAGGTGGGTTTTGTTCCACTACCGAGCTGATGTGCTTCTGGGTTTGTTTGACCCGCGTCACCTCAGGAAGATCCGGTATCGCAGTGCCTCGACCCGGAGAGTCCTTGTACTTTATCTACTCAACAAACATTTAGGGATTTCATGTAGAGACAGTGGAGGGAAACATAATCAGATCAATTACAGACATTTACACGAGGACTGAGCCAAACAGATCACACACAAACACCAACAAGAAAAGAAAAGGAACATGACAACAGGCGTGAAACACACGTTGATCCTGAGAATGAAGAAGCAGATTATGTTGGAGACTCGTGGAGTTTAGCTCCCCCACAGGGTTTACTGGTGTTACATCTGACAGGTGGCTTTCAGGTGACGAGTTACACCATCTAAATGACTGGAGAAGCTTCAGCAGACTTGTTACAACTGTGTTTGAAGGGAGATGACGAGCGAGTCAGAGGAGCAGACGAATGGAGATTAAAGTGAGGCAGGGCAACAAAGGGCCACTGCAGCGGAGAACCGTGCTGATATTATGCTGATTGCATTTAAAAAAAACTTCTAACAGATGAAAGGTGATTCTGCCAGATAACAACCAACCGTATATGAACCTCTGACTGAGGAAAATCATAAAACTATCATTTAAAACATATCTCAAATAACAAAGGTTCTGTAACCTACTTGACTTATAAATACAAAGGTTTGCTCATCTTCACTGTCAGACATGGACAGAAAATAAAACAGTTTTTATTTATTAAACTTCTGATTTGACTGCTAAAAGCTTGCAAGAAAAAAGTTCAGAATACGCCGTCAAACAAACAATATTATAACAGGATGCAAACCTGACTGAGGATGTCGGTGGCATTCCTGGCTCTCATGAAGTCTGGGGGGTCTGGAGCCAAAGCCAACATTCCCTTGCCTTTAATCTCATGCTCCAGCGCCTTCTTGTACTCTCTCTGGAAAAGTGAAAAGTCCTTTTATTACAGTGCAACACATAAATGTGTTGGGAACAGACTTCTGTGTTTGAGACAACAGAATTTCTCCTCATTCATGTGGAACAGGGCTGCAGGATTAATACTACTATGGGACCAGAGCAGGTCAGCAGAACTCAGGTCTGATTTCTTCACTGAAAACAACGTTTAGCAACCCTTCACACTTCTTTTGGCTCTAAAAATCAACCTCAAAACATGCTGAGTATATACTAAGTAAACTTAAATCAAAGAGCAACCTCCACCAAATTACCAAGTTATCTTTTATCAGACAATTACAAACAAAAACTCATCTTTTAATATATTTAAAGCCAATTTATAAACTGTTAATGAGATATGAAGCACAGAACAAAATATTGGGAAAATTAAAAAGGGAGGGGGGCAGTTAAGGTATGCCAATGATAACATTTTCAAAGTATTATAACACAGATGATGCTGGAAAATGAGTGATGTCGTGAAGCAGGAACTGAAGTGTTTTTAGTGTGGTGATGAAGCAAAGTTAAGATGGAAGAAACTTGACCAAGAGCGGGATTAAGGGAAGTCACTGGGATGAGAGTGGGATGCAGCTTCCATCACCTCTCAGTTAGTCGTTCCTCACAGAGAATCTGAGTGGCATTCTTTGCTCTCAAAAGCTCCGGAGTTTCCTCCAGTACAGTCAGCCCTTTACCCTTCACTCCCTCCTCTAGATCCTTCCTGTACTCTTTCTACACGTCAGGAAAAACACAGAGACACTGTGGAGAAGGACACACAGGCAGGCCAGGCCAAGGCACACAGACAACACAGTGGGCAAGGTCTGGTGCCATTTAAGCTCAAAGTCACCAAATATCCAGAAAATCATTATTATATTTACTAAAGTTTTCAACAGAAGAGGGAGATATTGATGACTTCGGCAAGAATCCTAACAAAACAAGTTGAAACACATTTGATGAAACATGAAAAACAATATCAGCATAACCAGCACACAAGTTAGTATTTGACTAAAAGCCTTTCTTTCATGCAAATACACAAGCAAAAAGAGGAGGTTTATAGTAAAATAAAGACTTGAAGATGTCGAAGGACACAGCACAGTTCAACAGCACTCAGAAACAGCAGAAAGAATCTGCAAAACGTGATAAATTCAAGGTGGATAAATGTTTCTGTAGTCAACCATGCAGGAACTAACATAACATTATACAGCTGGTCTTACAAAAGAACAAAAAGGAAGGAAAAACTTGTGAGATTAAATAAAAGCAGTGACAAAAGAGGGACTGGGGTCATAATGTGTCTTAGTATGATTATAAAGAATGGGTGAGGTAAATGGGAGAGATTAAAGGGAGACGTTGTCCTTTAGTTACCTCACTGGCTATTTTGGTGGCATGTCTGACATGAATCATGGCAGGAGTGACCTCCAAGCCTGAGAGGTTCTTTCCCCTCATGTACTCCTCAAAGTCCTTCTTATAGTCTTTCTATTGTACGCAAAGATAAGACAAGGGACAGACAAAGCTCAGACAAGTAAGCAGTGCTGGTCACAGTGCAGTTACCTCATCTTTGTTTGCACCAGTTTCTCCACACTGACACTCATTTCTGCATATTTCATTCCATATTTGAGTCTGTGTGCACAATGTAGGACTTAAGAGACATTAATTATCTAAATAAATACATGAACTGGAGGTATTTGACCTTGGTTCTGGTCTCCACTCGACGCTCCACAGATGAGACTAGATCAGACTGATACTTTACCAGCTGTCACATCATCAGGAAACAACACACAAGCAACTGGGTGAGTCTCATTTCAAAACATTTTACACTGGCTTCTACTAGTTTCTGTTCTAAGCAGAGCCAGTTAATAAACAGGATGTAATGATTACTCAGATTGAAATAGTAAATAAATAAATAAATGAATCACAAGACATTGTAGCTAAAAAGATAATGGACCACAGCTTTGATGAAGTTGAATGACTTTAGAAGACGTGTAAAATGTTTTTATGAACTCCAGACACATTCTGTAAGTGTGATATAAACAACAGCCTTACATTGGACAAGCATATGAATAAATAACAGGAGGTAACACAACACAAGCAGGAGGATGCACCTAAGAGTGTTTGGATCCGGAGGGAGGCCTGCACCTGTAGCCACCTGCAGCATCACAGGGGTGCACAACAAAAGTATTTACCTGACTCTGCATGTGCTGGGCTTCCTTAGCAGTCACATATGTGGCTGTTTCAAAGTCCAGCATGGCTTTGCCCTTCTCCTTCTCATATTTCTCCTTGTATTTAACCTGCAACGGTGCACATAGTTCCATTATCCATCCACAAAGTTAGTAAGGCACTTTTTTTGACATCTTCTCATGAAATGATTGTGAATAAAAGAGGAATGTTTCTGAAAACAAAATTATTCCAGCTTTACGAGCAACAGTCTATGTTGCACTGCAAATGCAGTTCCTACATATGCGTTTTGGAAAAAACTGTGAGATGTAGCGCAGTTGTTTCAGCTCTGAAAGTAAGATTGAAATCTGCAGACAGATGTGAAAACATCTTTTCTTTATTATTATGCAACTCAGACATGTTTGAAAAATTAATAACCGTTTTAATAAACTTTCCTTTTATGGACATTCATGGAAATTTGGTATCGCCAGAGGGCCCCAGAGGGCCAAAATGGTTCACACCCTTTTTCAATCAATCATTATTTATTTGTATAGCAATGTTCATAAAAAAAAAATAAAATAAAATATTGCAGCTTGTAAATTCTTTAGTGAATCTTAAACATTGTTGTGTGAGATCTGCTGTTTGCTTTGACTCATTCAAAATGATTTAAGTGGAATTGTTTTATGCTGCTAAGCCACTCTCGTCCTTATTCAGCCTATTCAGCCACAGAAATCATCAATAAATACAGCAGCACCCTCCACTATGTGACCACCTGTAGACCAGGCTTACATACATCCGTTTGACAGGACTTGTGAATGAACCCACAGCGGTGTGTTTGTCTGGTGAAGTGTTTGTTGACCCCCTGAGTCTGAACCACTTACGTTGCTCTGAAGTTCAGAGGCCTCCTTGAGATGGAGCTGCTCTGGTGTGTCAGGAATCATGTGGTAGTGACCCTTACTCTCCTCAAATTTATTCTTGTAGCAGGACTACATGGGATTCCCAGTAAAGTAAGACAGTTCAGTACAGCAAATACGAAGAAGAGCCAGTCTGGAGTTACTTTTATCCATTACATAGCACAAAAAGGCTCATATTTGTCAGAGAAAACAAAAGATACTGACTAGAACGTATGGAAGAATCAATGTGAACATCAATGGAGAAGGGCAAGGAGATGTTGGGTTAAGTGATTATTAATAAAAGACTACTTCTGTCCAATTCACAAAAAGAAAAAGTGAGACATTAGAAGTTATAAAAGGCAGCATTATGAGTTGGTCCCAGGTGAGAGGGGTAAAGGATCACTACCAGATGAGGTCAAGGGGTGATGAACATCTAGATGATGGTGTTTAATGGATAAATCTGCAGTCAGTGGATCACACTACAGTATGTTGACTGAAGGATGACGGAGCTCCGGGCTGTTTCAAGCAGCCACACAAGGTGAACTGAAGCTGAACTGACTGAATGGGAGAGAGGGAGGGTTAATGGCTTAAAGGAGAATCTTACGTCACTGGACAGTTTCTGGTGCTCAGGCTGTGCTGCATGGACAGAGACTCAGACATGGTCACAGGTTTGTGGATCTTCTTCAGATCACCCTTGTACTTCACCTGTAGGTGATCAGAACAAAGCTATTTAACATAATGTAAGTATCTTGTTGTATTGTAAATAATAATAATAATAATAATAACGGTTTGTGTAACTCTGAAGGAGACAAATCTGGACATATTTTGAAAGAGCATTGTGGGTCATGGATTCTCACTGATGTACTTAATACATTCATCTGACTTTCAAGCTGCAAACATAAATTACAAAGCATCCACACCTCTGTCCTGTTGTGTCACAGAAACGAGTAAGTTGTAAAACATGTCAACAAAAAGATTCATGAGCACCTACCTCACTAGCCAGCTCAGTGGCTTCCTTCAAAGTCTTGTAAATCTTGCTCTCCTTCAGATCATGTTGTGTCTCTTTCCCTTCACCTCCTTATCGAACTTCTCCTTGTACGTCACCTACCCGGGCAACATACATGTAAAAGTTAGTGGAGAAGTTCGGAAAATGAAGGAACACCAAAAGAGATGCAGATTTACCGACTTCTTAACAGTGGAAACTTTAACAAGAGGAAACACATCGTTTACAGTTCACATTGTATACAAACAGATTAGTAACTCAGATTCTTAACACGTATATATATACTTTTTTATCACTTTGAACATGCTTGTATGAAATGTTAAGAACTGAAATGCAACTTAATTCCTTTACCTTGCTCAATACAATAGAAATAACCATTGTCAAACCTCTTAACATGATCATTTTTCCATGCACTGACACATTTCCCATTTTCATCCAGCACTCACTATCCTGATCAATTCCAGATAGTAGGGCTATGTGATATCTGCAGTTTGCTTGGAAGATTAGGAACAAAACACAATTCTTATTATTCATATTATGATATCTGTAAGAGGTCGTTTTGGATCAACAGAACCCAGATAAGTGCCAGTTTTGCTGTCCTGGTTATCCAACCCAACACTGGGGTTCTTCTGAGTCAAACCAAACGAGGCAGCAGCCGGGATGCTCCCTTACGCCCCATCTGTTTCCATGTGAGTCCAAATGCAACTTTTACATGACACTGGAATGCATCTCATTGACTGCACTGCATCTGACATGATTTAATATCAGAAATTTAATCTGAACTATACAGGAAGTCTGAAGATTTAGTAAAGTGATGTTAATTTAATCCAACTGAACAAGATGCATTTCAGTGTGAGAGAGAGGTGAATACAGCATCCTGTGATCCACATATAACAAAAACAGTATGAGGCAGTATGATTGTGGTCATAATCCATAAACGGACTTTGCAGAAAAGGCAATAATCATTAATAGTATGTTAGAAATTCATGCACATTTATCAAAAGATAATTATAAAGTAAGACAAAAATAAACTTGTTATTGATCATTTCTTTGCCTTTTCATACTTGTCTTTGTACTTCACCTGAAGAGGTCAACAGGTTCAAGTTCACATCCTGTTGAGGAACACTTAAAGATGCCATTTTTCATGCACTGATTCAGTTTTCTATAGACCTCAAAATGTTGTAAATGAAAAAGAAACAACTCACATCACTGGCCGTCTCAGAATTGTTCTTGTAAAGGACGGTGTGTTTGTCATCAGCCACAGGTATCACACAACCCTTCAGCATCTCTCTGTCATACTTGTACTCAACCTGTGGGTGAAGCAGTGTAAGTAAAATCAGAACATACTTGTTCTACAATTAAATCTAAAATCAAAGTCACACACTTAAATTAACTCACATCACTCTGTTGCAAGGAATTTTTGGCAGCGTTGACAAAGTCAGGTCTGTCAGCTGTCCAGATCCACTTGTACTTGGTTGCCTCAAACTTCTTCTTGTAGTCAAGCTAAAAATAGAAAAGAAAATGAAATATTTTGTCAGGATTTGTAGGTATTATTAGTACAGTTATTAACAGACAGACATTTACTGATTCTTCACTGAAAGCTGCTTACATTGGTGATGTTCTTGTAGGCCTCCTCAGCAGCACGGATCTCATGAGCCTCAGGGTCCATGTTGATGTGGGCCTCGCTCTTCTCGTACACCTCTTTGTACTTCAGCTGTGAGAAGCAGAAAAACACACAATTAAGCATATTTCTTTTCATATTTTGTATTTGCACAAAAGAGTTTAAAAGTGTAAGATGGGAGTGGGACGTACATTGCTGGTGATATCCTTGACCTTCTTCATGTGCTGCTGGTATGGAGTGTCATAAGGTAAAGTGTTTGCCTTGGCCTTTGTCTTGTTGTACTCATCTTGTAGATAATCTGAGAGGGTGAAAAGAGGAAATTATACAGTAGTCAGGAACAAACAACAAAAACAGCACATAATGAAGTAATGTGATGTAAATGTAAAATAAATAAATCTGCAACAGAGAAAGACGGACACGAAACCTACATCACTGATCTTCTGCTGCGTTTATGGGATTCGTACTCAGGAGTCTCCAGAATGGAGGTAAACTTGTCTTTGGCACGTTCATACTGCTCTCTGTACTTCCACCGATGGAGGACAGTGATGATAATCACTCAAACAAGTCAGGATCATTCATAATCAAATTGTTGATGTAATTAATGTTTGTTTCCTGACACATTTTCTTGCTTCTAATCTGTGCAGCTAAAGACAAAAACTATCCAAGAAAAGAGTAAACTATCAAAAGAGCTTTTTGAAGCATTTGTGAAACAACAGATCCATTATTTTTTCTCATGTTTAAGATTTTTAAATTCATCATATTGGTAAAGGTGTTTTAAATGTTAGTTTTCTAACAATCAGAGAGCAAGGTCACACACGGGTATCGAGCATGTTACCGTGTGCCACTGCCTAAAAACAGAACAGCAGGTCTGATGATTGAAGAGGCAAAGTGCAGCGTCAGATACAAACATGCTCTAAAAGATACAAACACAGATGAGCTGTTGTTCAGGTGGAAATGAAGACAAGAACGCCTGTTACCAGCAGTCGCAGTGTCCACGTGGTTCATGGTGAACAGCTGTCCATCTGATACTATTTCTTTCTCACTGAGTCTGATGTGCAGTCTGATGTAGCTGCATCAGTGGCTACACAAAAGGATGCAGAGAAAGGCAGGTAAGCTGAGAAAAATGTGAGTCATTGGTGCTTTAGTGGCATAAAAATTAAAAATAAAAATTAAACTCTTCAACCAGGCCTGATTGAAAGTCTATTATCACCCATCAGTCATGTGTGAAAACAAAGATTTTACATTTTAGATACGTCTCTCCACTGCTGGGCAACAACTGTACTGCATCTTAAGATGAGCTGAAGCTTCATGAATCAATGAAAAATGACAATATTGATGGTGGGATTAGAGCACGAAAGAGAAGGATGATACGTATGGAAGTTAAAACCACTTTTAAGTGGACTGATGGGATGGAAATGTTGCCAACATGATGAATACTTGATGTGATCAAACCTTGTCCACAAACACCAGATAGGAGCAGTGACTCCCGCTATAAAACGACTCCATCTTCATGTCCTGAGTGTTTGTGGACAGGGATCAGCTGACAGGGTCCACTGCTCTCCGGCTGGTTACCTTACTGCCCGTGATGGACTGACAAAGGGCTGTGAGGATGTCGGGGCCAAGCAACTCATTGCAGCCGCTCTTTAGTAGATCCTTTGCTCTGGATTTATATTTTTTCTGTCCGCATAGACAACAACATACACACACACAGCATGCCATAGGTGAGAACAGAAAGAAAGACAAACGTGATGCTGGGAGGACTGGAGAAGAGCTCTGGAGGTTCAAGTGTGCCACTAGAGCTGTATGAACCCATCTGTGCTCAGAGAGACAGAAACCATCACCTTCAGTAGTTCAGCCAAGCTTTGGTAGTTTGGGGTTTGTACAGTGGACTTTCTATTTGGACATATTTGACTATTAAAAAGAACTTTTAAATCATCTTGTGAATGATTTAACTGTCTCTCTGATGAAATGGATGCAGAAGACTCATGCACACTCAAAATAGCCCTCTGGATGCTACTTGAGTGGCCCTATTTATGGTAACCTGTGAAGATACATAAAGTCCATACTTTAAGTGTGAGTTTGAGACTCTAAATGACTTAAATTGGTACATCACCTCACTGTAAAGCGCCTTGTTCCTCTCAGCCTGCAGCAACTCGGGAGTGTCCCACACAAAGCATCCAACACCCTTCAGCCAATCCAGGTCCTCCTTGTACTGGACCTGAAAGCAACGTTAAAAATATTTAAACTCAAATAAAGCCCAGCATGTCAATGGGATTATGTGTCCTTTTTGTTTACTGTAAATATGTTGACACCGTGTGTGAAGTTGGAGTAGGGTGACGTATTGCGTCACTTCCTGTTTGGTGTTTGTGGTCTGTGTCTGTCTGCACGGCGTTACGGGCTCTGATTCTTTGAATCCTTAACTCTGATTTTAGTTTGTTTCTGAAAATAAAACACTACATCTTGTAAACTTCTCTTTAAACCGAGCACTTGTACCTTGTCTCTTATCTAACTTTCATTTCCACCGGTCACCGGCACATGTTCCGTCTCCTGTCCTCTCAGCATGGCCTCTTCCTCTCCCACTGTTTCTCCTTCTTTCTGCTCCGGTTCCGGAGGTCCGGTTCTGCCAAATAGACCATAGTCCTGTAGACTCGGTAGCTCGTCAGGCTGAAGTAGCGGTGGACCGACCAGGAGCAGCTGCTGGTAGCCGCCCCCCTGCAGCCCCCGAGCAGCCGGGCAGTCAGGGCGGCTGGGTGACGGTTCGGAGGAAGCGTAGACCCAAAAGGCGCACGGAACACCAGCACCAGTTTCACGTCTCTAACCTGTAACATCCAGCATTTTCTATGCTGCTGGCAGGTTCCCGTTGATGACGTATGTTGTTTGTGTTATGAGAGACGCGAGTGAAGCGCTGAAATAAAAACTTACATGCAGAGTGAGAACCAAAGAAAAGTCTCCTGTCACATCTGTCTGTGAACAGAAATATTGCGTGGTGTCAGATACGGATCGTTCCCACATCGACCTGACGATAGACGATGGAGAACACGGGAGTACCGATGCCAAGAATGGATTGGGATTCTACCAATTTTCCGGACGCGTGGAGAAAATTCCGCCATCATGTCGAGCTGATGTTTTCTGGCCGCTGGGCGCTAAATCGCAGGAGGAGAAATGCAGTTATTTGCTGTTGTGGATTGGTGAAAAAGGCAGAGATGTCTACAGCACATGGACTCTTACTGCAGCTGAAAGGAAGGTACTGCAAACGTACTCTGATAAATTTGAAGAATATGTTACGCCCAAGACAAACCCCATCTTCAGGGTGTGTCTAGACCCTCGCCCACTGAATGAATCCATCCAGAGACCCCATTAACCCCTGCCTACGCTAGACGACATCACACCAAGACTAGCTGGAGCACAGTCCTTCAGTGTACTAGACGCTAGATCAGGATACTGGGCAATAAAACTTAGTGAGGAATCGTCCATGTTACCCACTTTTAATACCATATATGGCAGGAATCGCTTCAAAACACTTCCTTTTGGAATAGTTTCAGCACAGGATGAGTTCCAGCAGAGAGTGGATGAAGCGTATGAGGGGCTCCCAGGCGTTGCTGCCATTGTGGATAACATCCTGGTTTACGGCCGCACAGAAAAAGAGCACAATGACAACCTGCGTGCTGTACTGGAGAGAACCAAGGAAAAAGGAATAAAGCTGAACAAGCACAAAAGCATCATCTGTGTGTCTGAGGTGAGCTACTTTGGACACAAGCTGACACGAGAAGACATCCAACCTGACCCTAACAAGGTCAAGGCCATCAGAGACATGCCACCCCCTCACAACAGGTCCGAGCTGGAGACCATATTGGGCATGGTCACTTACCTCTCCAAGTTTGCACCCAGACTCTGAGGCAACAGATCCACTATGCCAATTACTCAAATCATGACGTTGCTTTCCAACTTGTGAAAGACCTGCTGACATAGGAACCAGGCCCTGTACTTGCATACTTTGATCACACCAAGGATGTGAAATTACAGGTCGACGCATCCAAATGTGGCTTAGGAGCAGTCCTGCTTCAGGATGAAAGGACCATTGCATATGCATCCAAAGCCCTGAATGACACTGAGAAAAATTACGCCCAAATAGAGAAAGAACTGTTTGCAGTGCTCTTTGGGTGTAAGCGGTTCCACCAGTACCTGTATGGGAGACAGGTAGCTGTTGAGTCTGACCACAAGCCACTGGAATCAATCATGCGCAAACCACTTGTGGCTGCACCACCTCGACTCCAGCGCATGATATTACAGCTCCAAAGGTATGATATCAGCATCACACACAAGCCAGGCAAACAGATTCCTGTTGCGGACACCTTGTCCAGGAAGCCAATTGAATGCAACAACAGAACACTGTGAAGGAATAGACTCTCAGATTCACACTGGGATCAGAAACGCTCCTGGGAGTGACAGGAAAATGGCAGAAATCTGAGCTGCCACGGCACAGGATGATCAACTGTCGACACTGAGACGGATTATCCAGTCAGGATGGCCCGAGTCAAGCAAAAAATGCCCGCCCACCATCACTGAATACTGGAACTACAGAGGTGAGATTTCTGAGGCAAATGGCATCCTGCTAAAAGGAGAAAAAATAATCATCCCTCACCCACTCAGAGCGGACATGTTGTCACGCATACACACCGGACATTTGGGGATGGACAAATCCAAACAGAGAGCGAGAGACGTTTTGTTCTGGCCTGGGATGGGAAAACAAATAGAGACAGTAGTGGGGTCTTGCAGCACCTGCTTGGAGCGGCGTCACTCACATCAGAAACAACCAATGCTGTCTCATCCTGTTCCTGAACGACCCTGGCAGACGACAGCAACAGACCTGTTCACTTGGAACAACCGTGACGACGTTGTAGCAGTTGAGTACTATAGTAGATATTTTGAAATAGAGAAAAATCACTAACCTTACACCATCTACAGTCATCACCAAGCTGAAGGCAAACTGTTGTTAGCGACAACGGACCTTGTTATAGTTCACAAGAGTTCAAAGGTTTTGCACATTCATGGGACTTTGAGCACATCACCAGCAGCCCTCTGTGCCCACAGGGCAACGGGCTCGCTGAAAAGACTGCAGACTGCCAAAGGCCTCGTGGATAAAGCGCACGCCCAGAGAGTGGACCCGTACCTCAGCTTACTGGAGTACAGAAACACACCAGTGGATGGTGTAAAGTCACCAGCCCAGCTGCTGATGAGTAGACGTTTACGTTCTTTATTACCAGCTACTGACAAACAGCTGCAGCCAGAACTCACACCCCGCAGGACGTTCGTTACATACTTGCTTTGGAACAAATTGCTTATATTTGTCTGAGTTTAACAACAACCAAACCTGATTTGTTTTCTTGTTCTAAAAGAAGGGGATGTAATGTCTATGCTGCTGGCAGGCGCCAGTTGATGACGGATGTGTATGTGTTATGAGAGACGCGAGTGAAGCGCTGAAATAAAAAGTTACCTGCAGAGTGAGAACCAAAGAAAAGTCTCCTGTCACATCTGTCTGTGAACAGAAATATTACACAAATCACAAAGCGTCTCTAAATAAAAATGCGTTTTTAAAGTATAGTTGCCATGACATCATTTAGGAGGTCAGCAGAAGTGATCAAAAGTAGTCACTTGCCCGATAAATGGGTAAAGTTGCTGGTGGGAGATACCATGTGACTGTTGCCTCTAAACAAAAGCAAAATGTATAATAAACAATTACTTTTGAAATGTTGAACGAAACAAACTAAATATTATTCAAATAAACCTGTTTTCTTGTTCCTGAATAAATCAAACCATGTGCTCTTTTGAAACAAAAAGGAGTCTTCTTTTTGCCGCCGCCCCCCCCTCCTCAGTGGATGTGGTTCAGTCCGTCAAGTCCAGGCGCTGCCGTGACGTGTTAATTGAACACGGTTCAGTCGTTTGCGTGGATGAACAGGTGAGTCCCAAACAAACTTTCATTCATGTACATATTGTTATTTAATTAAACTAGTGAAGTTTACTTGATAATGTTTAGATGCACCAAAGCGTCCGCTTCGGTGAAGAAAAGCGCAGCTACCGTACTCCAAGCCCTGCTGTACAGTTGGGTCACTCACTACAGAAAGTCGGGGATATTTTACATTGCAGAGCTCTTATGACACAAGACGGTGCACTGATAAAGTCAAACCAGTTTTAAAACTCTATGATACAAAGTGGTTTCATGAGAGTTGTTACTAATATTCAGGTTTACGTTGTTACTGTGCACGTTTTCCAGCGTAACTGATTGCATGTCTGGGAACCGACGTTTATTTGTTTACTTCTCTACGTGCACTGCTCTGATGTTTTAACCTGTCACAGAGAATGTGGGCCACAAGGAGGGGCCTCGTCAAGGTTAAACGATTACGCTCCCCAATTAGAAATGGTTTTTTACTTTATACTTCGAAAATGGAAGTCACGCACGTTCACTATGCATGTTGAGTTTGTTTGTGAGGTTTCGTTTTGGTGCACAGACAGGTGTTTTGTTTTTCTGGTCATCTATGGACGTCTGTCTATTAATGTGATCTTATTTTCTTAACAACTGAAATGCATCATCATGAATACAGAGTGATTAATGTTAATGTGCTGAATGATCCCACAAAGAGGACTGATGCCGTCGCTAACATGAAAAGGGAGAAGCAAGACATCTTTTGTCAACAGACTCAGCTTACAAAGACTCAACATGAGAAGCTGCATAACGGGTTTAGGAACTCGTGCCACTCCTCATTTGAGAAGGGAAGTGCAGGGCTGCAGCTGTATTCATTTAGAATAGAGTCAATTTTCAGCTGTTTTCACAGATTACAGATAAAGAAGGGTGTTACTTGTTGGTTAAAGGCTTCATTGGAAATAAGCAAGTAACATTATTAAATATTTTATGGACCACCAGGAACTGATAAAGAACTAATAAAAAAGCTGTTCAACATGATGGCTACTGAAGCTTCAGGTGTCCTGATATGCACTGGGGGCTGGAATATTAATTTACATGCCACCCGGGACTCTACAAGGAGACCAAAAAACACAAACACTGAAGCTTTATACAAACAAAACAATTAAGTGTGTTGGATGTGTGGAGGAAATTACACCTGACTGATAGGTGTTTTACCTTTTTCTTGCTCTTGCATCACATCTATTCTAGAATAGATATTTTGTTATGTTTAAAACTGTCAGGCATAATTATAGGATTATAAAATGTGACATAGGGGTAAGAGACATTTCTGACCAACCAGAAGTATATTTGACGCTGCATTTAGATAACAAACCCAAAGAAACTTTGTGAAGACTAAACCCCAGCCTTTTTAACGACTTCCAATGCAGAAAGAAATATAAAGGAAGGAATTGAAGTGTATATGTTGCTTAATGATAATGAGACAGTGTCTCCCAGTACATTATGGGATGCAGCCACGGCTGTTATTAGGGGCAAACTTATGTAGTGTAGTCAGCTCATACAAAGAAAGAAAAGGAGAAGTAAATGAATGATGTGACTACAAAACTAACATCCCTGGAAACCAGACATATGAAGTATAATGATATTGATGTCCTAAACCAAATCAGACATACAAAACAAACTCTGAATAACATATATGAAAGTGAACTGGAGAAAAGAGTTAAATACATCAGGCAAGTTTTTATGAAAACGCCCTAAATCTTAAAAAGTGCTTGCGAGGAGGATACGCAAACAATTGACACTGAGATTTATTTGTAAAATAAAGACCGACAGACTGATAAGATGTATCATGAAGTGGAAGATATTCAATGCTCATTTGAAACTTATTATAAGAACCTATACTTACAACCCCAGGCTGCTGAATAAGTAGCTGTAACAGATTTTTTATTGTCTCTACCATCGGTAGGAGTGGTGCAGAATAAAATTATGACCTGAGAGATAACGGATGAGAAAATAAATAAAGCCATATCATAACTGAAAACAGGAAAAATGCCGGGAGCTGATGGATATTCAGCAACATGGTATAAAACCTTCTCAAAAACCCTCGTACCAGTACTTTAAAGAGGCTCTAATGATGTCCTTAGAGGCGGGGAAATGCCACTTTCCTGGAGACAAGCTATAATTTCAGTAATCCCCAAACCAGGTAAAGACAACTCAGAATGTAGCTCATACAGACCCATATCAGTATTGAATATGGATTACAGATTTTCACAGTTGAGAAAAGCCATGATGAGTTTTTACTCTATTGTCATCTGACATGTGTTCAAAACAAGCCACTTTTGCTTTTGACAGGAATCCATGTATGAGTTCATGAGTTGTGTACAGACGGGGAGCGCACACAGTACTGCTGCATGAATCAATGCTGACTACAGAACACATGCACTCCAGAGGTCTGTTTTAATGTTTTTTTTTTTTTATTCAACACAGAGAAATACAAATGGATGAGTTTCCTCCATCAGGCTGGACTCTCCTGAGCAGACGGGGTGAGAAGTTCAGTCATTGGGAGCCTGTAACCCGTAACTGGCGTGTAAGTGTTGAGCATCTCTGTTAGATCAACCACGGGTGACGCTGAAGCTCCTGCAGGCTGGGACGCTCTCTGGGACTTAGAGTGAAACACATGTACAGGAAATCTGCACAGTCTGCAGAGAGACCATCTCTGATTGGGAGGCCCTCTGAGAGGTATTGCATGGATGAGAAGCGTGCGTTGTGCAGAGCTTCATAGAGGACCACTCCCATCTGCCATGTTGTTGTAGGTCCAGCGGTGTATCCAAAACCACACAGCCACTCTGGAGGGGCATGAGGATTGGTGCCGCAGTAGACGGTATAATGAGATTGTTGCGTGTAGAAGCAACTCAATCCGAAGTCTATGAGGCGAACTCTGGGGACATCTGAACCAGTCTGGATCAGGATGTTCTCTGGTTTGATGTCTCTGTGGAAGATTTGATTTTCCTGCAGATGTACTGCTGCATCCAGCAGCTGTTTTAATATAAGTTTGGCCTCATCCTCCTCCAGCAAATTCTTTTTCACAATATAGCTGCAGAGATCCTCTGCAGGTATTGGTCTCTCCAGAACTAGAATCAGCTCCTCACCCAGATCATACCAGTCCAGCAGGGACACAGCTGCTGACTGTCCCGCTGAACCTGAACGTTCTTCCTGGAGCTTCAACATTACAGCCACCTCTGAAGAAACCTCCTTGCCATCCTTGTCTTTTTCTTTGCAAAACACTCTGTCACTTTGAATGTGTTTGATAGCCACCTGTAAATGATCTGACTTCCGGTACCCAGCAAACACAGACCCACAGCCTCCCTGCCCGAGCAGACCCTGTTGCTCATATTTGGCCTGAAATTCCTCTCTTTGTATAAGTGTTCTGTCCTGTTTGGTTTCTGTCTTCTTCTTCCTTGGTGTTTCTTCTGCATCATCTGCCTTTCTTTTGGCATTTTTCGTCCTTATATCCCCCTCAGGCAGAGCGTGATTTTCTAAATTGCTGTTGCAACTTGCACCAGTGTCAACTGAGAGGGCCAACATCGCTTCGTTCAACAGCTGTATCAGAAGATCAGTACACTTGGGTCGTTTCTCTGGTCTTTCTCTATATTCATCGGCTTTCCTCTTTGCCACTCTTGTCATCTTTTCACCACTGTTGTTGCTTGTAGAGGGTTCACGCACCTCATAAACCCTCCTCCTCTTTATGGAGGGCTGATTGTTAGAGCTGCAGCTTCTTTTATTCATCATTATTCATACTCGTTTTGAAAGAAATTGAAGGTATTAACTTGACTAACGTAGTAAACTCCACTAACGTCTGCTGAGTCTTCCTCTGAGTTTGTACTGAACTCAACAGTTTGTCAACATTTAGTTATATACTTGATCTTTCAGTGACAACAGAATGTAGAATGTTGACTTCTGATGTTACCGTTAAGTATGCAAATTACTATTTACATCATGTTGCCTAGCAACCAGGTTACAGTCTCTCTATAAATCTTTTTGTTCTTTTTTTTTTTTTTTTTTTACAACTGTGTGCATACAAATTATTGATTGGAACCATAATTTACCAAAACCTAACAGCTTCATATGCACCTTCTACAGAGGCACCATCGAGAGCATCCTGACCAGCTGCATCACCGTGTGGTACGGATCCTGCACCGCAACCTGCCGCAAGTCTCCAACGCGTCGTGAGAGCAGCTGAGAAGATCGCTGGTGTCTCTCTCCCCTCACTTCAGGACATTTACAGCAGCCGTCTGACTCGCTATGCCCAAAGCTTTGTTAGAGACCCCACCCACCCGTCACACAGCCTCTTCAGTCTGCTGCCATCAGGGAGGAGGCTGCGGACCCTCCGGGCCAGAACCAGAACCAGCCGACTGAGGGACAGTTTCATCCACCAGGCCGTCAGGAAGCTGAACACTCTCCCAGCTCTTCCACCGTTTCCCTCCCTGCCCCCCCCCCACTCACTCTGACCTCAGTATCTGCATCAGGCACTTTTGGCAGAACTGGACCGCCTCCTTTGCACCAGGTCACTTTAACCAGACTGATAAGATGAACACCTGCAGGACCATCACACACTTTAAAAACTGTTGTACATTTCACCATCATTATTACAATCCAGTTCATCATAACAATAATGTCTATCATCATACGGCCATTTCATTGTTTTTACTGTAATTTTATTGCCTTTAGCTCCTAAACCCAACAATATACTATAACCTGTTTCTTTTTAATTTGCACTTTGTGTTTAGAATGTATTTATTGTGTAGCACCGAGGGTTTGCGAGTAACGTTATTTCGATTCTCTGTATGTATCTCACATGTGGTAGAATTGACAATAAACTTGACTTTGACTGTGACTTTGAACTCTCTATGATACAAAGTGGTCTGAACTCATCTCTCACACTGCTTTAACTACGTTGAACGAGCGGCAGTTTAACAAGCCTTTCACAGAAGATGCTCAACGTCTTCACAGACATCTGGAGAAGACTACAGAACAAGCATTGAAGGACTTGGAAGAACATACTTCACCAAAATCATATAATGAACTGTGTGAAGCCACCATGGCAAATGTAATACTTTTTAACAGGAGAAGAGGGGGAGAAGTTTCAAAGATGACGATGAATGGCTTTCTGGAGGGAGACACAAGTGTCCTGCATAAAGACGTCGCATTTGGACTGACAGAACTTGAGCTTTGTCAACACTTCAGTCGTGTTAAATTAAAGGGAAAAAGGCCGGAAGGTTGCAGTGTTACTTTCACCAGACATGGTGAATGCCATAACACGCCTACTAGAAAAAAGAAGACTGGTGTTCTGGCAGAAAACCCGTTCCTGTTTGCCGGACCTCATTGTCTGACCCCCCACAGAGGACAGGACAGTTTGAGTGGGGCTGAAAACCCTGAGCTCCTCAGGTCAACGCAGTCACGCAAACATGTTGCAACGTTCTCAGATCTTGAACCTCAAGAATCACAAGTTGGACCGAGTTGCTAATCTACTTGGCCATGATATCCGCATTCATCGTGAATATTACAGACTTCCGGATTCGGGTCCCAGATAGGATTTGAGCGCTCATGCAAACGGACTTCCACAGTTGGTGTGAGTTCTACACGTGGACCTCTATGAAGTCACGTACTGAGATGGCAAAGGCTGTAGTATGCCATCTAGATTTTTGAATGTTTCCTGGTTTATTCTGTGAAAAGTTTGGACAAAAGCAGACTGACTGCATGTGCCAAATGAAATTCAGTCCCAAGGAATTAACATTTCAGTGTAAACGGCAAAGAACCATAAAATACAGTATCTATTAATAATGGAGTAAACATGATCTTTGCACATGGCAAGTTAACCAAACTTTCTCTGTAATACCTCTACTCATCTTTTATCTCTACGTATGTAATGAAGAACGTTATATTTTATTACAGTTTCTGCAGGACTGTTGATGGCTAGGCAACCTGTCGAGGAATCTCCCGGCATGCCTGCGCCGTTTTATCACGAGGTGCGCCCTTATCCTCAGTCTACTAACAGGACACCTTTTTTGATTGCTTTTAGGCTATGAAATAATGCACAGTGGATTTAGACTTTCTTTACTCATTTCAGTTTTGTTGTCACGGCAACAGTTCAGATAAATGGGAGGCATGTAAGCCGAATCTCAAGTGATGTGAATGTAGAGTGCAGCAGCAGACGCTCTTTACTCATTGAATACGTTACACTGCAACAAGGATCACAGACGTGGCTGCTGCTTTTCAGTGAGCACGACAGCAACTACAGCAGCTCAGCTGGCTCTTCAAAACAAAAGCACTTCCTATCTGGTCATTTACAATAACGAATCAACTTATAAGCGGATCGTGTTCTTAGCTTTCAACTGTTTATTTCTCAGTCACTGTAAATGTTGTAAATATGTTTTACCCTAAACCATATTTTAATTCCCTGGTTTTAAAGTACACATCGATTCAGTTTAAACTGTATTTAAATGTTTTAATCAAACATTTATCTACATCCTCAGCTTCTTCCTCGAGGCTGTGTGAGCACTGAGCAACTTTTTTTTGTTTCTCCAGACTTGGTACCAAAGAATAAGTATTAAAAATCAAAATATTATTTCTTTGAATTATGAATGATATATGAATGTCAGCTTTAATGTCCAAGTCTGATTTGCAGAATGCTGTTGGGTTGCTGTGTCCTACCTCGGCTCCGACATCCGTATCGTGTCCTGAAAGTAAAGCTACTGGTCTTTGCTGAGTTGTGGCCCAGGTGTGGCTGGAACAAAATGCTTCTTTTTCTACTTTTTCATTTTCTCCTCTCTTACTGGGGCTACTGAAGCTTCCAAAGGCTTCTCGTTTCCTGTGCAGTGTTCGCCACGCTGGCTGAGACAGCGACTGATGACATTTGTGGTTTCATCAAAAGACTTTACAGCAGTTCTCCAGACCACTGATGAGGACAAAGTTTTGTCCAGTTTTCCATTTGTGTTGAAAAATCCAAATTGGTTCAAAAAGTGAGGTTAAAGGTTGGGTGCTGCACTGTTCATCAGTATGAAGTGGTTTTAACGTCCAGAAAGGCAGGATCACTGCAAGTCAATGTTCAAATTCACTTTTCAGTTGTTTTGTAGCAGAGTAACTTTTCTAATCGTGAATATAAATGTGTTTAGGAGGGTCGACCCTCCCGGACCCTCTGACAATGATCCATCCAACCATGTTTATTACTGCTCAGTCAAATCAAGATACATCCGTTTGAATTATGTATTCAATTGATTAATAATCATTACATATTTAATCAGCCAAATTGATTAAAGTATCAACACATAAGGATCTGTTCAGCAGTAAAACTCATACATGAACTGCAGTAAATAACATCTGGTTGAACATTGTCAGGAGACCCTCCTAAAGCTCTGTATTTAAATATAAATACATATATACAAAGATACGTACAAGTTTGTATGTTTTGTAATGTTTTTAGTGTTGTTTTTTTGTTCGTTTGTTTTTTTGATGAAAAGGAAAAATAAAGCTTGATAAAAGTTGAACACAGCTACAATGTAAAGAATAAAGTTTAACTTTAAACTGTTTACATTTCTTAACTTACTTATCTATGGTGGAAGTTTTTTTTTTGTTTTGTTTTTTTGTAAAGAGAAAAAAAGTAAACATATCTATTCATTGAGAATAAAAAGAATCCCTGCTGGAGGAGAACATGAGGCAGCTTGCAGACTGACTAGGCAGCTTTAGATGCTCCAACAGGACACTGACACCAGACGTCCAGTTAAAGTGGAGGAGGAGCTGAAACAGTGCAGAGGAGCTGTTGAGGACCTGAATGAGTCCATTTCTAAGCTTGTCGAAGCATATGTGTCAGCCACCAAGGAGCTGGAAGATGTAAAACAGGAGCTCCCAGTAAAGTCCAGCTCCAACCTGGAACTGCCCTCGAGACTAAAAACTCCGGCTCAGACGACTGGAAATGTTGACTGTAAAGTAGCAGAAGTCGTGGTGCAAATGAAGTGCACCTCACCAAATGTGAACGAAGTATCACCACAACATGACGACATCCCAGAATTTCCTGCAGGAAACTCGGCTGTCCCAGATGAGTTGGCAGCAGAACCGGATGCTCCTCACCTGCAAAACACACCAGACACGTCTTCTCTGTGGAGGCGTTTCAAGAAATGAATGAGGCCAGAGCAGCTCCGCCAGCATAAACGCACCAGACACCTTGAAAGAAAACACTGATCATCTTCCACCAGAGGACATGATGGTCACAGAACCGTTGTCCAAACACCCGATCAACTGCAATGAGCTGCATGTTTTCTGTCTGTGTTTTCGCCCGACGCAATTTCCTCCCAACCAAAGCTTAGTGTACATGTATGTGTATGTCAAATGCACATAATAAAATGTCAGTAAACGCATTTACTTTGTGTGCAGTGTTTTCTGAAAACAAAGAAGTACAATTCTGCAGCTTTCTCACAACTTGGATGTAAAGTTGTAAAAAGACGCAAAGCTACGTTTTTACTGTCTCAAGTGTCTCAGTTTGCCTGCAGAATTGTAAAGATCACATGTACATCTGCTGGAGGAAGATAGTTCAGAGTGAGGATTTCTGCTCTGATTTAGGGAATCCAACTTGTACCAACTTTCCCTCTGCAGTTACAGACCATCAAACTGTCACAGAAAAGTTCAACTGCAAACTTATTGTGCAGCAGTGTGTCCAGGATGTAGCAGCTTCTAATTATTCAACACTTACATTCAAGTGTTTTAACTTTTGATCAAATCAGGCTTCATGTCTGCTGCCTTTAAATTGCCTTCCCTATTCATAAGTGTTTCTTTTCTGTGATATTTTTGTCTCAAATATATGACTTAACTTCAAGGGTGGCTGGGTCGTTAGTGCTGTTGCCTCATGGGAATAAGGTTCCTTGTTCAAATTCCAGCAGGAGTCTTTCCGTGTGAAGTTTACATGCTCGTCCGGTGAGTTTTCTCCAGGTAGTCCACAACACTGTTGTATTACATTTAAATGTGTTGTGGGATGTGTCATTATGGTCCATGACTCCAAATCAGTACAGAATTGTATTGTAAGTACATAATTATCTCCGCATGCTCTGGTGGGCCAGGTAAAATGAGGTGGTGGGCATAGACTCCAAAATACATAAGGTAGAAGATTAAACATTTCTTTAACATTTTATGCAAAGCCCTAGAATAAAATAAAATAAAAACAACAGAGTAGAATCAGCAGTTACTGTGTGATTAGGTGTCATAGTCAGTGACCTGCCACATTATCTGGGAGACTTGTTGGACAGCTCATATCTCTGAAATCCCTTTAACCCTGAAATGATCCCTTTAACTGTCTACAACTGCCACCGTTTTCAGCACGAGTGACCCCACCATGGATTATTCTGGAGGCTCCTTCTCCCTTCCTCACAGGTTGGGATCATTAGATTTCTTAGTTGCATCCATGAGATATATAAAACTTTGACCTTAACTTCAACATTCATTGAGTACAAAAGAATCATGAGTTTCAGGTGCGGTTCGTTCGTGGAGGTTAATGTGAAAACACAGACGTGGGGGAAGCCAGGAAAGCGTCACTGGTGTGACAACGGGCTGAAAGGTGTTCAAATGTGGATCTGAACACAGTCACTCACAGCTTTTTAGTCTCTTAGCCTGAATCAATTTTCTATCAGAACATAGCTCCTTCCAAAATATTGTCGCTGAATGTGTTGTTCATGAAACAGACTATAATATTCTGAGGATGGATGGATGGAGGGATGGATGGATGGAGGGATGGAGGGATGGATGGATGGATGGATGGATGGATGGATGGATGGATGGATGGATGGATGGATGGATGGATGGATGGATGGGGTCTTGGTGGACGCCATCAGAATATATAACCTGTCCTGATGTTCCTACAGACTACATATACATATGATGGAAATCTAGCAGATGATGGTGGGATTATAAAATGATGCTGTGCAGGGGTCGAGTGCATCATCTTACCTTTTGCATGTCCTGGTGTTCTCCATGTTAAACACCAGGTGGTCTTCTACTGGGCAGGCGTAGCTTTTGCTTAAAACATCTGCCTTCGCTTGAAGGCGAGGAGATAGATTTTGAATCTGTCCCAGGTGTGTGGTCAGGAACTCATGGGCGTCCTGTACACACAGAAACACAACAGTTTAACTCTCATGGATGGATTTTTTTATCTTATGGCTTCATCCTGCTGACAGTCTGACTCACGTTCTCTGAATTGTCACTGAACCTGGGATCTTCTTCACTAACTGAATCCTTCAAAGACTGTAGGAGGTAGCTCTTTATGTCGGAGTCTGTTGAGGTGTGAACGTATTTGATGTCCATCAGTTTTCTGCAGACAAAAAAACACATATCTGTTAGACTTGTTGTTTTGTATATTGTTTGAGATTGTTTATGGTTATGTGGCGTCTTTACTTCAGGACTTGAGCTGCAGGGACTGAACTCCAGATCTGGTCCATGCTGCTGATGCTGCTGGTGAAGTCTTCCAGAGAGAGGAGGCTCTGCAGGGTGGCGTTCATGTAGCAGGAGTTTCCAATGTTTGGGAAGCTGGCATGTCAACACAGGTCCAAAAATATCACTTCATTAACATGAGCTCACAGTTTAAAAACAGTTCATTAATAGGTTTAAATCTGGTTACAGCTGTTGAACATTTGTAGATTAACTCACCCAGAGTTGGTGAAGATCCTCTTTTCTTGAGTTAATCTAATGTTACTGGCAGGGAAGAGAAAAACCAACACAGTAAACAAGTGAAGAAGCTGACACTTTAACTCTCACTTAAACTCTCCTGGTTAATCGAGCAAAGACACAATAATGTTTCTGAGTATTTAAACAAGTTTCATTTTACACTGAACCAGTAAATATCTGCTTCACTGTGTTTTAAATGTACCTTGAACCAGTTGAAAGAACCCCATCTTGATGTGCTCCTGGTCATGTTCTTTGTTTTTGGGGTTCTTGGAGTGGTGTCGCTTTAATAAAAAAAAAAAAAGAAACATAAGTTTACAGTCCTGAATGCTTAGCTGGAGGTAAACATCAGTCACTGTTAATCTCTAGGATCTCACCTTTCCTGAGGGGCAGAAGGACTCTCCTCAGATTTCAGCTTCTGCACAGTTTGAAGAAGAAAATATGGTTAAATAAATGCATTTGTATAAATTACTGACATGCTTCTCTGTGTGCGTTTGTGTTCATGTGTATGGCATATGAACTTATACGTGTAATTTATGTTCCTTCTGCTTCAAAGTTGATAATAAATTTGTGTTAAACACGTATGAAAAGTTTGATTGGTAAAAATGTGCTTAAAAACTACATCAAATCAAACATACCTTAATGTAGTCAGAAAAGTGTTGTATCAGTCTCTTCTTTTCTCTTTTCTCTCCAGAGTTTCTCACTGGTTTTACTGGGACTGGAGCTGGTTACATGAGGGGAACCTGGGACTCTGGTGAGGAAATAAAAGCTGTGATTTCTGAAACCTAAAAGGATTATGGATCCACAATAAACCTGTACAATCCTAAAAATTAAACATATTTAAACTAAACTAAACCTTGAACACATAAAAAACAAACATATTTACATGGTTAATGACTGATCTTTTTAAACATTATATACATGAACTTGATCCTCAACAACTGTGTTTTCTCAACAAATGTGGAAACATCTTATTTCTTCCTGCTTAAAAGGTTAAAACCATTTTAAAAATGTCAGAATTAGGTCTGACTTTTGCTTCACCCACGAACAATTATTTATATTTTTAGAAAAGCTGTTAAAAATAAAACTTTCCAGCTCAAATACTAAAGTTCAGAAAACTGACAAGAAAAAAGAAACAACAGATTCAATATATATAGTTTGATTACCTTTTCTGAAAGTCGGTCTTCTGATCTGCCGCCACTTGTTTGCCTGTTATTTTCTGTTCAAAACAAAAATAATGTTAATTTGATAAAATAAATGTATCATGACAGCTGAAATAAAAACAACTTTTAAAAAAAAACATAGATGTGAAAGTTTGAACATTGTTGAATAGTTCAGTTCACAAGAATCACATTTATTTATTTATTTATTTATTTTTTTCCACTTGTTTGCACATATATTTATGGTTGATACCATGTTGGTATAACCGGAGTTGTATATATGCATTTTAATCTGGTAACCAAGGGTGTTTTGTGTGTGTGGGTGAGTGTGTGCGAGTGTGCTACCTTCACCAGCCCTCATAACAGTCAAACTATATTTTTATTGATCCCTAGAGAAATCAAACAAGATAAGAGTAAAGGGAGAGTCGAAGAGAGGGGTGTAAATATTCTGCAGAGGAGGGCTATAGTCACCGGGTGTGGAAAGTGGAGAGAAAGAGAGCAGAAGAGAGAGACAAGACAGTGGTGGTGCAGTTTGGTGTCTGTGTTGTAGTATTTGTCAAGAAGTTTATAATGTGTTGTTTAAGGGGTAAAAGGTGGACACAAGACAATCAAGGACTACCATCAAACCCAGACCCAGACCCGCATCCCACCTCACGTCATCGCTAACCAGGTGGCTGAGCGGCGCCAGGACATGTTGGGCGACGTCCTCTACAGCACCGACCTGCACCAGCGGACTCGCCAGTTCCGGGCAAGATGGCGGAGGGAGCAAACGTACGGTAAGCGTCCTGCACAGCAGAACCGTGAAAATACTATTTTAGGACTGAATATCTACAAGACCGACTCTCTGTTGGATACCTGGATAATTAAAGCAAGTTTATGAAACTGGTGGGGATCGCATAACACGCTCAATAACTAATGTACGAACATGGCCAGGTCCAAAGCTTTTTTTTTTTCAGTCATGGCACTTCCAGACCAGCAGGGGTCGCTGTACTTCTCAAAAACTTCCAAGGTAAAATAGTGTCTTATATAGCAGACGAACACGGTCACTGGCTGATTGTCATAGGAGATATTGATGATTTGAAATTCATCCTGGTTAACATATATGGCTACAATCATATAAACGAGAATAAACATTTGTTTGAGCAAATCACATTACAATTAGATCAACTCAGGTTAGTATATTCATCCAATAATATCATAGTTGTCATTAAATTATCTGTTGACACACTAAAATGTGTGCGTTATACAATAGTAAAGTGCAGAAAGTAAACAACACCCCTTAAGAAAAGACAGCGTTTTGACTCAAATTGTCTTTTTATTTTTACATAATATATAGTAAGAACTGCAACCCCATGATATGATACAAGGAGGATTTCACAGTTTATGTAATTTTTCACTTTAAGAAACTATCGTAAAGGTTTCAACCTCATTTTTCTAATCTGATATATACAAACATGTTATTTGTGCATATCAACTTATTTATGTACAATGTAATGGCCATGATGGAAATCCTCCCACCTCACTTTGGCATGTTGTCTTCTTTCAGAACTTGTACAAGGAGGCCAACAAGAACTTCACGCCCACTGGTTCCTCCCTGCCCAACGATACTCCACTCATCAAGCAGGCTGAGATGAACAATGTTGTCTGCAGCAATGTCAGGTTTTGACCGTTTTAACCAGTGTTCCTGATCGTACTGCGATACAGTGAATTTCTCACTTTGGCTCATATCTGTGCAGGTGAAATACAAGGAAGCCTATGAGATGATGAAGGCCAAGTCTTACACTCTTCATCCAGAGGGTGTCAACTTTGAGAGGAAAGATCGTCAACGATGTAAGAGAACTCATTACCAACGTTTTTTATTTGGAGCCATGAAAAATTATTTATTATTTATTCATGGACAAAAGCAGCAGCGTCTCATATGTGGCCTCTTTGTTTCCCCAGCGTATCTATCGCGAGACCTACCACAAGCAGGACAAGATCCACACTACTTACGACACTCCTGATATCAAACAAGTCGAGCTGAACCAAGAGCACCTCAGTGATGTACAGAACCGTTTCAGCATAGTTTATAAGAGTCATGTTCACACTTTCAGTCCTGAGACTTGATGGAGTTTGTGCTGTTCAGGCCACATTTTTCTTTCTTTTTCGTTTCAGCTTTGCTACAAAGAGAAATTGTACAACAGCAGAGGCCAGCTGATCTCTCTTCCTATAACACCTGAACTCATGCACTGTTACCATGTCAATGACATCATCGGGGAGGTGTGGTAAAATAAATCAATAAACTCAATAAACAATTACTTACTAAAATGAAGTTCCAAACATTTTAAATCATTTTTAACCACTTTACTTTTTTAGCTGAAATACAAAGAAGATCTGATGTGGCTGAGAGGCCTCGGTTGCTTCTTGTATGACACCCAGAGATGGTCCGTCTCCGCAATATCACCAGATTCAAGGTTTGTGTTTCTCTTTGGATGACACAGTCCTTATTCTTAATCCTGTCTGATCAGTGCTTTTTTTTTTTTTTTTTTTTGGTTGATTCCAGTGGCATCGTCATCATTAATGTGACCTGTTTTTGACTTTTACAGACGAGCTCTCCAGTGGAGGCCAAGAAGAACCTGGCTAACTTCTCTGTGGTTCTGGACACTCCAGAGAACAAGCGTGTGACTGAGCTGAAAACACAAGTGAGCAATGTAAGTTCTTTGTTCTTTTTTCATTTTTAGTCCGTTCCCACACACACTGTATCACTCTATAAACACAGGTTACCCACATCAGGTCTGCAAACTAAAGTTCTGTGATTTATTTTTTAAATATTTGAAGGGTTTCGGAGAATAGAAACAGGTTTGTCTTGATCTTTTACTGTCAATCTCTTCTCAGTTGATCTACAAACCCAGAGCAAGGAGGAGATGGCTAAGGTTTCCTCCACTGCAGATTCTCTGGACATTAAAAGAGTCCAGTGGGCTCAGCAGCTGACTAATAAGGTGAGCTCAGACCCAGTATTACTTATGGTAACAATACAGGATATGTGTTTTTACTTTTAATCTAAATAAATGTGTCTAAATAATGAAAGCCTTTTTCCTACAGTACCTGTACACTGATCTGGCTGCTAAAGAGAGAGCTCATTTCACTCCAGAAAGTGAAACTCCACATATAACCCATGCCAGAAAAATGAAAGTGGTCTACAGCGACGTAAGTCTTCTTTCTCAGTTTCTTTTTTAAAATATCTGATTCCTCTGTGGAGTTTGAATATTGACCATTTGCATTTTACTTATTGACATTCTGTGTTAAACTGGGCTCTACAAAGTTAGAATTTCTGTAAAGATTATCAATAAACAGATCTAAAACCTCCTTTTGTAGTGAATAACATTATTTATAATTATAATCTATAATTTCTGTTTATAAAATGTACACTGAAATACTCAGCAATGTTTATGTGTGTTTGTGCATCACTATTGGACTCCTGAGGTTGGAGGTCAAAGGTTGTGAATTCTGGGTATTGTTTCATTATTGATTAAACATTTCATTAACTGTTGTATTTGTGATGATGAAGCAAAGTATTTAAATTCTGTCCACTGTTTTTCACATCAGTTTGTGTTTGTTTCCTAAAAGTTTCCTCACATGGCACAGTCACTGTTTTCTAGACTTTGTTTTTAACCCCCTCTGACATTCTGAGCAGAGGACCTACAAAGCTCAGTATGAGAAGACCAAGGATAAGTTCACCATAACTACAGATGACCCCAGGTACCAACTGGCCAGGGAGAACAGGAAGATGAGCCAGGTAAACAGCCTGGTTGTGCCGCCCGGCCGGCCTGCTGCTACTTCCACTCCTGTCCTCCAGACCTCTCACACTGGTGCATGAGGTCATCGACAGACCTGTTGGTGCTGGTCGTCGCATGGCTGTGATACTGGTCCTCTGTCTCTACTCTTCTTTCTTCTTCTTCCTCACAGGTTACCATAAATAGGGCCACTCAAGTAGCATCCAGAGGGCTATTTTGAGTGTGCATGAGTCTTCTGCATCTGTTTCATCAGAGAGACGGTTAAATCATCATCACAGATGATTTAAAAGTTCTTTTTAATAGTCAAATATGTCCAAATAGAAAGTCCACTGTACAAACCCCAAACTACCAAAGCTTGGCTGAACTACTGAAGGTGATGGTTTCTGTCTCTCTGAGCACAGATGGGTTCATACAGCTCTAGTGGCACACTTGAACCTCCAGAGCTCTTCTCCAGTCCTCCCAGCATCACGTTTGTGTTTCTTTCTGTTCTCACCTATGGCATGCTGTGTGTGTGTATGTTGTTGTCTATGCGGACAGAAAAAATATAAATCCAGAGCAAAGGATCTACTAAAGAGCGGCTGCAATGAGTTGCTTGGCCCCGACATCCTCACGGCCCTTTGTCAGTCCATCACGGGCAGTAAGGTAACCAGCCGGAGAGCAGTGGACCCTGTCAGCTGATCCCTGTCCACAAACACTCAGGACATGAAGATGGAGTCGTTTTATAGCGGGAGTCACTGCTCCTATCTGGTGTTTGTGGACAAGGTTTGATCACATCAAGTATTCATCATGTTGGCAACATTTCCATCCCATCAGTCCACTTAAAAGTGGTTTTAACTTCCATACGTATCATCCATCTATTTCATGCTCTAATCCCACCATCAATATTGTCATTTTTCATTGATTCATGAAACTTCAGCTCATCTTAACATGCAGTGCAGTTGTTGCCCAGCAGTGGAGAGACGTATCTAAAATGTAAAATCTTTGTTTTCACACATGACTGATGGGTGATAATAGACTTTCAATAAGGCCTGGTTGAAGAGTTTAATTTTTATTTTTAATGTTTATGCCACTAAAGCACCAATGACACATTTTTCTCAGCTTACCTGCCTTTCTCTGCATCCTTTTGTGTAGCAACTGATGCAGCTACATCACACTGAACATCAGACTCAGTGAGAAAGAAATAGTATAAGATGGACAGCTGTTCACCATGAACCACGTGGGCACTGCGACTGCTGGTAACAGGCGTTCTTGTCTTCATTTCCACCTGAACAACAGCTCATCTGTGTTTGTATCTTTTAGAGCATGTTTGTATCTGACGCTGCACTTTGCCTCTTCAATCATCAGACCTGCTGTTCTGTTTTTAGGCAGTGACACACGGTAACATGCTCGATACCCGTGTCTGACTTTGCTCTCTGATTGTTAGAAAACTAACATTTAAAACACCTTTACCATTATGATGAATTTAAAAATCTTAAACATGAGAAAAAATAATGGATCTGTTGTTTCACAAATGCTTCAAAAAGCTCTTTTGATAGTTTACTCTTTTCTTGGATAGTTTTTGTCTTCAGCTGCACAGATTAGAAGCAAGAAAATGTGTCAGGAAACAAACATTAATTACATCAACAATTTGATTATGAATGATCCTGACTTGTTTGAGTGATTATCATCATTGTCCTCCATCGGTGGAAGTACAGAGAGCAGTATGAACGTGCCAAAGACAAGTTTACCTCCATTCTGGAGACTCCTGAGTACGAATCCCATAAACGCAGCAGAAGATCAGTGATGTAGGTTTCGTGTCCGTCTTTCTCTGTTGCAGATTTATTTATTTTACATTTACATCACATTACTTCATTATGTGCTGTTTTTGTTGTTTGTTCCTGACTACTGTATAATTTCCTCTTTTCACCCTCTCAGATTATCTACAAGATGAGTACAACAAGACAAAGGCCAAGGCAAACACTTTACCTTATGACACTCCATACCAGCAGCACATGAAGAAGGTCAAGGATATCACCAGCAATGTACGTGCTACTCCCATCTTACACTTTTAAACTCTTTTGTGCAAATACAAAATATGAAAAGAAATATGCTTAATATGCGGCCAGTGATGTGAGTTGTTTCTTTTTCATTTACAACATTTTGAGGTCTATAGAAAACTGAATCAGTGCATGAAAAATGGCATCTTTAAGTGTTCCTCAACAGGATGTGAACTTGAAACTGTTGACCTCTTCAGGTGAAGTACAAAGACAAGTATGAAAAGGCAAAGAAATGATCAATAACAAGTTTATTTTTGTCTTACTTTATAATTATCTTTTGATAAATGTGCATGAATTTCTAACATACTATTAATGATTATTGCCTTTTCTGCTAAGTCCGTTTATGGATTATGACCACAATCATACTGCCTCATACTGTTTTTGTTATATGTGGATCACAGGATGCTGTATTCACCTCTCTCTCACACTGAAATGCATCTTGTTCAGTTGGATTAAATTAACATCACTTTACTAAATCTTCAGACTTCCTGTATAGTTCAGATTAAATTTCTGATATTAAATCATGTCAGATGCAGTGCAGTCAATGAGATGCATTCCAGTGTCATGTAAAAGTTGCATTTGGACTCACATGGAAACAGATGGGGCGTAAGGGAGCATCCCGGCTGCTGCCTCGTTTGGTTTGACTCAGAAGAACCCCAGTGTTGGGTTGGATAACCAGGACAGCAAAACTGGCACTTATCTGGGTTCTGTTGATCCAAAACGACCTCTTACAGATATAATATGAATAATAAGAATTGTGTTTTGTTCCTAATCTTCCAAGCAAACTGCAGATATCACATAGCCCTACTATCTGGAATTGATCAGGATAGTGAGTGCTGGATGAAAATGGGAAATGTGTCAGTGCATGGAAAAATGACCATGTTAAGAGGTTTGACAATGGTTATTTCTATTGTATTGAGCAAGGTAAAGGAATTAAGTTGCATTTCAATTCTTAACATTTCATACAAGCATGTTCAAAGTGATTAAAAAAAGTATATATACGTGTTAAGAATCTGAGTTACTAATCTGTTTGTATACAATGTGAACTGTAAACGATGTGTTTCCTCTTGTTAAAGTTTCCACTGTTAAGAAGTCGGTAAATCTGCATCTCTTTTGGTGTTCCTTCATTTTCCGAACTTCTCCACTAACTTTTACATGTATGTTGCCCGGGTAGGTGACGTACAAGGAGAAGTTCGATAAGGAGGTGAAGGGAAAGAGACACAACATGATCTGAAGGAGAGCAAGATTTACAAGACTTTGAAGGAAGCCACTGAGCTGGCTAGTGAGGTAGGTGCTCATGAATCTTTTTGTTGACATGTTTTACAACTTACTCATTTCTGTGACACAGCAGGACAGAGGTGTGGATGCTTTGTAATTTATGTTTGCAGCTTGAAAGTCAGATGAATGTATTAAGTACATCGGTGAGAATCCATGACCCACAATGCTCTTTCAAAATATGTCCAGATTTGTCTCCTCCTCCTCCTCCTCCTCCTCCTCCTCCTCCTCCTCCTCCTCCTCCTCCTCCTCCTCCTCCACCACCACCACAATACAACAAGATACTTACATTATGTTAAATAGCTTTGTTCTGATCACCTACAGGTGAAGTACAAGGGTGATCTGAAGAAGATCCACAAACCTGTGACCATGTCTGAGTCTCTGTCCATGCAGCACAGCCTGAGCACCAGAAACTGTCCAGTGACGTAAGATTCTCCTTTAAGCCATTAACCCTCCCTCTCTCCCATTCAGTCAGTTCAGCTTCAGTTCACCTTGTGTGGCTGCTTGAAACAGCCCGGAGCTCCGTCATCCTTCAGTCAACATACTGTAGTGTGATCCACTGACTGCAGATTTATCCAATAAACACCATCCTCTAGATGTTCATCACCCCTTGACCTCATCTGGTAGTGATCCTTTACCCTTCTCACCTGGGACCAACTCATAATGCAACTTTTTATAACTTCTAATGTCTCACTTTTTCTTTTATTGAATTGGACAGAAGTAGTCTTTTATTAATAATCACTTAACCCAACATCTCCTTACCCTTCTCCATTGATGTTTACGTTGATTCTTCCATACGTTCTAGTCAGTATCTTTTGTTTTCTCTGACAAATATGAGCCTTTTGTGCTATGTAATGGATAAAAGTAACTCCAGACTGGCTCTTCTTCATATTTGCTGTACTGAACTGTCTTACTTTACTGGGAATCCCATGTAGTCCTGCTACAAGAATAAATTTGAGGAGAGTAAGGGTCACTACCACATGATTCCTGACACACCAGAGCAGCTCCATCTCAAGGAGGCCTCTGAACTTCAGAGCAACGTAAGTGGTTCAGACTCAGGGGGTCAACAAACACTTCACCAGACAAACTCACCGCTGTGGGTTCATTCACAAGTCCTGTCAAACGGATGTATGTAAGGCTGGTCTGCAGGTGGTCACATAGTGGAGGGTGCTGCTGTATTTATTGATGATTTCCGTGGCTGAATAGGCTGAATAAGGACGAGAGTGGCTTAGCAGCATAAAACAATTCCACTTAAATCATTTTGAATGAGTCAAAGCAAACAGCAGATCTCACACAACAATGTTTAAGATTCACTAAAGAATTTACAAGCTGCAATATTTTATTTTATTTGTTTTTATGAAAACTGTTATACAAACTTCACTTTTACTTCATACTTTACTTACTAATCAAAATCTCCCTGCTAATTCATTTGTTTAAAATCTCGTTAATGCTTCAGCTCATTCTGCCAACAGCTGTGTGTGTGTGTGTGTGTGTGTGTGTGTGTGTGTGTGTGTGTGTGTGTGTGTGTGTGTGTGTGTGTGTGTGTGTGTGTGTGTGTGTGTGTGTGTGTGTGTGTGTGTGTGTGTGTGTGTGTGTGTGTGTGTGTGTGTGTGTGTGTCTCTCCTCCAGGTTTTGTACTCCGACAGCTTCCGTAAGCAGGTCCAGGGCAAGGCCGCCTTCGTTCTGGACACACCTGAGATGAGACGTGTCAGGGAAACCCAGCGGATCATTTCTGGGGTAAAACTTTGTGCTTCATTTCTTTCTTCTCTTGGTTTAAACATGTAATTGTCTAGTTTAGGAGGACGTCTCTAGTGCATATTTGTTGGGTCACCAATGAAAACAGTGAGGAAGTGAGTTCATCAAGCCAATGTCCTCCTAACAAAGACATCAGTGTTTAAGAATTGTACAAAAATGTTTGCTGTTATTTGTAATAAAGGCAAAGTTAGTAAATAGCGACATGGAGCAGATTATTTGCCCGGTCTTAGTAAGTGTTTGGTGCTTTTATTGTGTTAATGTCTTAACTTCAGGACGATGAGCTCACAAGACTGAATTTTATGTTTCATTTCTGTCAAATGCTCTGATGTATAACAAAAAGATCATTTCTATCAACATTCAGATAAAAACACACCAGAATTTTCCTCCTTCAAACAAAGTTGATTTGTTGTTTTATGTTCATCCAGTCTGAAAACCACCTGGTTTGTAGTTCTTGTATAAACTTTGGAGACTTTTACTTCTTAGGTGAGATACCATGAAGACTTTGAGAAGAGCAAGGGCAGCTTCACTCCCACCACCTCTGACCCCGTGACGGAGCGAGTGAAGAAGAACACGCAGGACTTCAGCGACATCAGCTACGGCGGCATCCAGAGGCGGGTGGTGGAGATGGAGAGGAGACGTGCCATCGAGCACGACCAGGAGACCATCACTGGTACGGTCACCAGCATGTGAACCACGTTTAGAGATGATGGTGTTTTGTCAGATAAAATCATCAGAATGAGAGTCAAAAACTGGGAACAATATTGTTGAGGAAAAGTTGGATGAATTAAAGAAAGGATTGGGTCAGAGATCATCGTGAATGGTTTTGGGCTTGCGTTGGTTGTCGGTAACATTATAACATTTCAGTTGTGCACAAACCGTGTTGTTCTGATGTCGACACATAAAGCTGCATTCCCAGCACTTCCACCGCATCCTTGTCAGCGCTCCGAGCCCTCCCATTTCACCTGCATTCCCGCTCTACATCCTCAGCCTGGCTGGATGTGTGGTCTTATTCCAGGTTTTACTCTGTCCTGTAAAAACTCAACCACCTGCTCCCACCAACAAACAACTTTTATCCTTGTCATGATACTTTTTTTTTTTGGCCCTTGTTTGCACATATATTAATGGTTGACGCCAAGTTGGTCGAACCCAAAAATTATAAATATTCATTTTAATCTTGCAACCAAGGTTTTTTTTTTTGTTTTTTTTTTTTTGTCGTCTTTTTTGCTTAATTCCCTCTGGCTCTTCAGATCTGCGCGTGTGGCGCACAAACCCCGGCTCCGTGTTCGACTGCGACCCTGCTGAGGACAACATCCGGTCCAGAAGTCTCCACATGATGCTGGTAAGACTCACAGTTCACTTCACCCGTCAGAAACTGATTTGACATCTTTGATAAATAGTCTGGTTTTAGTTTGTTAAAGATCAACATCTGTCACGGTTGCTGATGACTTCACTGATGACTCACATGACTGCAGTTTATTCATCCTGTGAGTGAAGCTGACATGTTGGCCTAAAGGTGAAGGATTTGCTCAGTAGACTTCTGTTGCACCAACACATTTATTTGGACCTTATTGTGTTCCAGATAACAGTTTTAAGATGTTAGTCCCCCACATACTCTTAATAGAGGCGCAAAATGATGTTTCAAAATCAGGCATTAAATCACACAGCAAGGTAACGAGCTGAAGATTAACGGCTGAAAATGCAGGACTGGTCTCTCCAGCATCGCTTGTATTTTACATGACCCGTTGGATTTTCTGACAGTACAAGCACAGAGGCGCAGCAAAGAGCGCTCCCGCTCCACCAGCGCCCTGAGCGGCATGGCTGATGAAAAGTCTGTAGCCATGGCTGTAGAGAGACAGGTGGTGGTCAGCATCCTGAGACACCTCAGACTTTTCATCAGCCATGCCGCTCAGGGCGCTTTTAAGATCTGTTGCCAAGCAAAGATACGTGACAAAGTGTTTATATTGTAGGTACATCAGCAATAAGGCTTTGCTTGTTTTTTTGTTTTTTTTTTGTAGGCTACCAGCAGACTAAGACTGTGGAGGTGCAGCAGAGGTCGTCATCTGTTGCCACCCAGCAGACCACAGTCTCCTCCATCCCCTCACACCCATCTACCACTGGGGTTAGTAACACACACGTCTTTGCACGCACCAGCCGCTACGTACGAGATCAGCATCCACGGGGCAAGCTGAACGTCTTCCTGCCATCACACCTGTGGCTTAACTCAACGTGTAGCTTTTCTTGTTGCTCTTTAACTGTATTGAAGTTGTGTTGTAATTCCCGGTGTTAAGTCTCTTGTCATCAATATGCTGCTTCCCTGTTACCTGTGGATGTGACGTGGGCTTCATGACCCGACACATATAAATACTTCTAATTATACTTAACATGCCTACTATGAATGACAGATTTATTCAGGATTGATCCAAGACGCTGCCGTGGAAGAGTACGGCTCCACTACATAGCATAGAGAAGTGGGTGTGTGGGTCTCTTACTCCTTCTTTTTTTGTTTTGTTTTATTTTTTTATTTACTTTTTTTTTCCTCTCCGGGGATCAATAAAAAATAGTTGGACTGTTATGAGGGCTGGTGAAGGGAACACACTTGCACACACCTACACACACATTAAAAAGACAAAAGCCCTCGGTTGCAAGATTAAAATACATATATATATAAATAACTCTTGGGTTCTACCAACTTGGTATCAACCACTAATATATGTGCAAACAAGGGCAAAAACAAAAAAAAGTCTGCCTCCTGCTTTTAACTTTCACTTTGTGCATTTTTCCCTCCACACACCCACTTCTCAGTGGCTCTTCTGAAATTGACATCAGACTCAATTATTGATGAACCACATCTTAAATAAATGGATGAGCTTTCATGATGTTCCAGGAAAAGGCAAACTCAGTAATACTTTTAAGATTTCCTACTGATCAACCGTTTTTTGACACTATTCAGGCAACGTTTGGTCTATAATTGATAAGATTTGATGAGACATCATACACAAACATTTGAACTTATAAGTGGATTTCATGAGGACTTTAACGTAAATACTTTTCAGCACTCCTTAAACACTTCCAAGTATTATAGACTATGTCATCATGCCCATGACGTCATCATTTGAGGACTGTAGTTTTGAAGTTTTCAGTGATCCATGTCTTATAGTTAACTTGATTAGAAAAAAACCCAAACACATTTGATACCTAAGATCTATTATGGACTTGTTTTTAGAAGGAACACCTGCACACTCATCAATATTAACACCATATTTGATATTGACACCATATTTTGTGTCTCCTCTTCATCTGGTGCAGCAGTGACGCTTCTCCAAGTGTAGCTACTCCGAAGTGGTGCAGCTTCTCATTCTTCGAGTCACCAGCCACAGTTTGTGACGTCACGTGACAGCAGGAACATGGATCAACCCAGCAGAGAATATTGTCTTTTTGCTCCAATGCCATTCCCAAGTCCACGAAGCACATGTGGACTGGCTGGGCAAACATGACCATGACCTGTTTAGGACCCTAATGATGGTATTGTTATGATCCAGTCACTGTTCAACATAGCAAATGTTTTATTTTTATACATTATTATAGAATATTTTTATAAATGATTTAAAATCAAGGAACACCTCGCCCAGGCGTGGGTTACCAGGGTCACCCTGGAGCCAGGCCTGTGGGATGAGTTTCCTCCATCTGGCTTCTGCAGAGTCCAGAGTCCAGCCTGAGGGACAGTCTGGACCAGGGGTGGGCAAACTTTTTGAGTCGCGGGCCACAATGAGTTCTAAAATTTGACAGAGGGGCCGAGCCACGAACAGATGGATGGAGTGTTATATAAATTACATACAGGATTTGACCTATTAATGATTAATGGTTAATTTAATTACATTTCAGTTTAATAAACACAGCAGGAAAACTCACCATCAGTTTCAGTGGGAACAGTGTTGTTGATCTCCCTGTTTTGTCAGTGCATCAAAGTCTGGAGTAAGTTTTGTTGTGGCGATTCTCAGGATGGATCCGAGGTGTTCGTCAGTTATCCTGGATCTGTGACGGGCTTTGTTCATGTTCATAACACTAAATGTCTGCTCACATACATAGGTCGAGCCAAACAAGGTTAGCATCTTCTGTGCCGTCCTCCGTAGGTTTGGAAAGGTGGCTTCGTCCAGTGAAGCATAAAACTTGTTAAGTTTAAGAGTGTTGAACTTCTCTTTCAAGACGGCGTCAGACTGAAGATCGATCAGTTCCAATTGCACCTCATGTGGTACCGTTTCAGGGTCTTGTGAGAAGGGACAAGACACGAGCTGAAGTGACTTTTCAATGTTTTCAAAATCAGAGAACCGGCGACGGAATTCTCTGTGCAGGTCATCCAGGGATTTGCTGTATTTCTTTGCATATCGTGTCGCCTCTTTCTGAGTGTCAAGTGTGGCGAAATGAGTGAAGGATGCGTTCGCAACTTGTCTGGAGAATAAAACTAGCTTAGATTTAACCGCTGTAACATGTTTGTACATGTCGTGCACAAACTGATCTTTCCCCTGCAGTTTCACATTCAGCTCGTTCAAGTATGAAAATACGTCCACAGCAAACGCAAAATCACAAAGCCAGTTCTGGTCTCGTAGCTCAGGAAATTCGACAGATTTCTCATTAAACTCTAAAAATGCGCCGATCTCGTCTTTCAGGTCCCACATGCGTTGAAACACTTTGCCCAAACTTAACCACCGGACACAAGAGTGGTAAAGTAAGTCCTGATGATCTGCATCAATTTCCTCCAGGAAGGTGATGAACTGACGATGCTGAAGTCCCCTTGCACGTATAAAGTTCACAAGTCTTACGACTGGATTCACAACATGGTTAAGCTGCAATACAGACTTGCAAAGTGATTCCTGATGGATGATACAGTGAAGGAAAATAACATCCTGTTCAGAGTTTTCCTCTTTTACTTTATCCTGGATTCGTTTCAGCAGCCCAACGTTTTTTCCTGTTACATTTGGTGATCCATCCGTCGTGACATTGGCAAGTTTACTCCGAGGTAGTTTGTTTCTCGATGGCAGCAGACACCTTGTCATATAAATCCTCTCCCCGCGTTGTTCCCTTCAGGGACTCCATGGTCAAAAACTCCTCCGTTATCTCAAAGCTGTCATTAATCCCTCTTATAAAAATGTGTCTTTGATATCATTACTTTCATCCAGTGCAAGTGAATATAACTGAAAGAACTCTGCCTTTTTCTTTAGCTGGCTAGCTATATGTTCACCAGTTAGTTCCACACGGCGCGTCACAGTCCGACGTGACAAACTGATTTTTTCAAACTTGCCTTGACTTTCCGGACACAGAACACCTGCAGTCTCCACCATGCAGTCTTTCAAAAACTCACCTTCGGAGAAAGGCTTGCTAGCTTCTGCTAATTTGATTGCCAACAAAAAGCTTGCCTTGGTAGTTGACTCCTGAAGCGCAGTTTGTCGGTGAAAAACATTTTGCTGGCTCAGTAGATTGGCTGCAAACCTCTCAGCCGTAGCTGCCCGTTCTTGCGCCGACAGCTTGCTGGCGTAATTGGCATGCTTCGTAGCAAAATGACGGCTAATATTGTACTCTTTAAAAAGCGCAACACTTTCTTGGCATATCAAGCATACAGCCTTTGATCGGACTTCTTTGAAAAAATATGTTGTTGTCCATTCGGTGTTAAACACTCGGCACTCACTGTCGACTTTTCTTTTCTTTGATAAACTCATGTTTGATTTTAGAAGGGGGAAAGCTTTACCGCGGGAACCGAGGAGAGTGCTTCTTCTGGGAAAAGCTTAACCGCGAAGAAGAGGGGGGAAAATGCTCAAGTGCGCCATCTATTGGGGAAATGTGGGCATTACAGGGGAAAGTAAATGAACAAGGTTTGCCGGTAACAATATTATTAATTTTATATTTTGATATAACTGGGAGATGTTTGGCGGGCCGGATTAAAAAGATCAACGGGCCGTATATGGCCCGTGGGCCGTAGTATGCCCATGTCTGGTCTGGACTCTGGACTCTGCAGAAGCCAGCGGGACAGTCTGGACACGTCACCGGTCAATCAAAGGATTTTATGTCTGACTTAGGATTGTATTAATTTCAATATCAAAGTTTGAAAGGATTTTGTTTTCTGCTTCATCAGAGCCAAAGGTGTCTTCAAGGAGGAACCCATCATTTTGCTGTTGGCCATTTATCCAAAATGTAGTTCATATGTACGACAGGCTGCAGACACTGTACACCAGGATGTATGTTTCACTTTTCATATTTTCTTTTGTAGTAAATCTTAGTTCTATTCGTAAAAAAGGCTTATGATATGAAATCTCAGGACATTTCAAATGTTCTCACAAAAAACACAATTTATTTACAATATTTACACAATTTAAAAAAGTAGAAAAGAGAACAGAGAAAAGAAATCTTGGGTGACGATGAAGACAAATAAACTCGGCTCTTCGGGTCACGTCGAAATCACCAGTCGTCTGTGGATAATAAAAATACACGTCTCAATGTCTTAATGTGGCTGTTTTTTTTTTTCTACTCGACTATTAAAAAACCCCAAGTGAACAGGATGTAAAACTAACCAGCTGCGCTGTGAGGATCCGTCCTCCACCAAATCAGATGTATGATCTTCCGGTCATTTTAAATAAATAAATAATGGGGATCAGACCAGTCTGTGGATGATAAAAATACACACGTTTTAATATCTTTATGTGGATGTTTTTTTCGACTGGAGTAAACCGGAGCTCTCGAAGAAAACCAAGGTGAAGTTAAAAACGTACCTTCGTATCACGTGTTCTGCGTCAACTTCACAGCAACCACGGGTGACGCTGCAGCTCCTGCAGGCTGGGACGCTGTCTGGGACTGATGGTCAGGCACTTTTTCAAGAAGTCTTCACAGTCTTTCGAGAAGCCTTCTTTGATTTTGATGGTCTTCGACAGGTATTTGTATGACGAGAAGCACTCGTTGTAGAGAGCTTCATAGAGGACGACTCCCATCTGCCACACTGTCGTAGGTCCTGCAGTGTATGAACGATCATACAGCATCTCCGGAGGGACGTGAGGACTGGTGCCGCAGAAGACCGTGTAGCGAGATCTTTCCGCGACAAAGCAACTCAGTCCAAAGTCAATGAGGCGAACTCGAGGGACATCTGAACCGGTCTCAATCAAGATGTTCTCCGGTTTGATGTCTCTGTGGAAGATTTGTTTTTCCTCCAGATAAACCGCGGCATCCACCAGCTGCTTCATGATCACTTTGGCCTCGTTCTCCCCCAGCGAACCATGATTTATAATACAGTTGCAGAGGTCATCTGCGGGCATTGGCCTCTCCATGACCAGGACCAGTTTATCACTGAGATCAAACCAGTCCAGCAGGGACACGGGTGCTGAATGTCCCGGTGAACTTGAACGTCCCTCCTGCAGCTTCAGCATTGCCGCCACCTCCAGAGGAACTTGCGTCCCGTCTTCGTATTGGTGACTGCACAACGCTTTGTCCTTTTTAATGTGTTTGATGGCCACTTGTAAATTGTCAGACTTTCGGTAGCCGGCAAACACAGACCCGCAGCCTCCTTCCCCGAGCAGACCCTGCTGCTCATATTTGTCCAGGAATTCAGCTCTTTGCTCGAGGGTTCGGTCTTGTTTGGTCCCCGTCTTCTTTACCCTCTTTCTCGGCGTTTCTTCACCATCGTCGGCCTTTGTCTTGGAGTGTTGCTTTGTATCGCCCTCAGGAATCGTGTGACTTTCCAAGTTGCTACTGCAACTTGCACCCGTGTCACACGAGGAGGCCGCGATCTCCTGGTCCAAGACGTGGGTCAGACTTCTAAGCGTCGCCTTTTTCTTTGGCTTTTCCTCAGATCCGTGGACGTTGTCTTCCGCTGCTGTCGCCACATTTCCATCATTGCTGTGACTTGTTGAAGCTTCACACAGCTCGGAAACTCTCCTCCTCTTTGCGGATGGCTGCTCGTTGGGGCTCGACTGTCTTTTACAGGTGTTGCTGCAGCTTTCTTCTGCTGATGGACGTGTCGCGCAGGAACTGGACTCCTCTTTCTCCTGATCGGTGCGGTCAGCGCTGCTCTTATGCGTCGAACTCATTTTCTTGCTCAATTTCGAAGAAATGTAAGATATAATAATCTTTTCCAACAAAGTTAGCTCCACTCTTCTTTCTTGGCTCTCTTTGGTTGTTTGGAACGCAGATTCTCGGTTTCTCGACACTTATATACTTTCTGTCATTGACGTCAAAAGAGACACGAGAATTCCACTATTGCGTCAGGTTGCCTTGACATCGAACGAGAACTGGAACGTAACACAATCTGCAGAATTCAAATAAATACAAACGTTCACAATCTGCAGAATTCAAATAAATACAAACGTTCACACAATCTGCAGAATTCAAATAAATACAA
>JABWDQ010000224.1:0-45848 GCA_014839995.1 Xenentodon cancila
ATATATATATATATATATATATATATATATACATACATGGTGCAAGGTTTATTTGGTCAGTTTGATGCTGGTATTGGATCAGTATTATTATAGGGAGTGGTGGCCTAGTGGTTACAGTGGAGGACCCAGGTTCAAGCCCGGGGTTGGCCACAATGGTAAATCACTGGGGGCCTCTGAGCAAGGCTCTTAACTCCCAATTGCTCCCCGGGCGCTGGTTCTAGCAGCCCACTGCTCACTAGTCAAACTAGTTGATGGGTTAAAAGCAGAGACTGACTGGGACATCACTGTTGTCTGCCCTTGTTTCCAGACTTCACCTGTGAAGTGGCAGCGACAGAGCTTGTAAGTTGTGTTTTATTGCCGTCATCGTTCTCTCCTTCATTCTTTTGCAGTTTCAAGTTCTCCTGCAGTTGTCCAGCTCACTCTGGTTTATTTGTGCAGCTGAACTTCCCGTCTTCAGGAGGGCTCCTGATGGGACCCTCATCCTCTCAAAGAACCAAAGACCCAGAGGAGGTAGAAGTAGAAACCAGTAGCCATGGTGCCAGCAAGGGTGAAGACTGCACCAACATCACCCTGATGTTGTGCCAATCGCAGCTCCAGTTTGGCCGGTACCAGGGGAAGACCGTCCACTGGCTGCTGGAGAACGACGTGGGCTATGCAGTCGATCTGGGTTCCTCCCTCCAGAAGGAGTGAGAGAGGAGGTGATCTCAGTCTCCACTGATGGTCAACAAGATAGATTCTCTCATCCCTGATTTGTCAAGTCAAGTCCGATGTTGTCAGTAAGTAAATTGTAATTTCTTCCGTTATTAAAACCAATGTGAAGTCTCTCCAGCCTGGTCAGGAGGGACAAGCCCTTGTTGGTTTCGGGGACTTCAAATACGAGACTCTGCAGAGCTTGTTGGAGTCAGAGGAACCCAGAAAGATCCAGTATCAGAACTTTGTTGGATGCTGTGCTGCTGCAACTGACTCAGCTGACATGTGGTCTCGTCTGCACAGATTTGTCAACTACCTGATGAGGAAGACCCCAGCTCCAGGGACACAGACGGACACTGCTGTCGCAGAGACAGGAAGAGTGTGAAACATTTCCTCCCTTTACATCTCCTGTGTATAAAACGGAGGTAAAAACTGTCTTCAAGAGTCACGTAGAGCTCCTTCAGAAGTAGATCTGGCCGTGTCAAAGTGGATCTGAAATCCTGCAGCCTGCCGTCAGTGTCTCAGCCCAACTTCCACATGTTCATCAGTCTCTTCTTGTCACATTGTGCTGCATTTTGGACACAGAGTGTCTAAAATAAGAGGCTGTAAACAGGAAATAACTTAAAATGCTTCGCACAGCCTATAAGTGGCTAAATTAACTAATTAATATCATAGCACTCATTAAAATGTTCTAAATAGATCGTTTTTGTCACTTCCTTCCTCTTTTCACAAACAATTGCATAAACTTTATGGAGCGTTGTTTGAAATGAGACTTTTTCACTTTATTAATGATGTTTAGAGAGTAGCTTTTATTGCTGGCTAGATATGATCAATTTGCCAAATAAATAACCAAGTCAATTATTTTAGATGTGCCTACATACTTTAACAAGTATAGATAAACGCAAATGTCACTGAGTTCATATTGAAGGTAGTGTTTTATTCACCTTTAGTCCAGGTTTTCTTTCTGTCATCTTGTCTGGTCATACAAAGAGTGGTCCATGGTCCATCTGGTAGAGGAAGTGGCTGCAGGGGAGCAGGATGAGGGATCACCATCTTATATTTCACCTGGTAAAAGGTACGTGAAGTTATGTAAACCTGCACTTGTGGTTTCATGTTTGTCCACCAGTAGAGGTCAGACCTCTGTTTCTAGTCAACCAATAAAGTGTCTTCCAACAAATTAGTTCAGCACTGGCGTATAATAATATACAAGAAGAGCTTTTGTTCATCTTGGTTCAATCTGGAGGGATGTTGCAGTGTGGAGACAGAATCTCCTGTAACCAGGTCCTGCTGTCAAATATGAGTGTGGGAGTGTCCAGCATTTCAGCACTGGACAGCAACCATTAATAAAAGCTCATCAGCAGCACTACTAACTCTCTTCATCTTCCTCCTCCTCTTCCTTACAAAAACATAGTGCTGAAAAAAGGGACATTTTTGACAAATCAAAAGAACAATACAATATAACAGATCTATTCCCTCTTACTGAAAAAGAGAAGAAATTGCAGATGTTGTAGGTGTCTGAGCACTGCCTGCACAGGAGTGAGGTCCTTATCTTCACCTGATGTGGGTGAGGACCTGATTGTTTGAAGACAAATAACATCCCTCTAACAAGTGTATCTTGAACACAAAGCGAACCTCGTTGTTGTGGCCGAGTGGTTAAGCCAATGGACTAAAAGTCAGTTGGCGTTTCCCCACGCAGGTTCACATCCTTCCATGAAAACTTCATGAAGCACAAAGGCTGCAAAAACCATTTGTACAAGTGTTTGAACCAGCATTTATATACATCTATAAATAACCCATCTAGAGGGTTTTTGTAAAGGATTACACAGGTATAGAAAATAAGTGAGTGAATGAATTGAATCATGATCAAGAACCTTCTGCACAGTTTCTGTAGTGTTGTGGTTTATATGTTTTTCTCACATGTAAAAGGGTTCTGGTATATATATACATATATTAACTGTCTTGGGTTGAGAGGAAACATGTTAAGTTGTGAAACATGACAGTGTTTCTTCTTTGACTAGGACACAGTGCTTTGTCTTGTGGTCTTCTAGTACATGAACATATGTTAGTGAGGTTTAGGTTACTGTCAGAAGGATGTTCTGTGCTGTGTTTGTTCACAAATCCAAGTACATTTAGGGGGGAGCTGTATTTGTAGTTCTCCCTGTGCTTGCGTGGTACTCCGGCTTCCTCCCACAGTCCAAAAACATGCATACTAGGTTAAGTGATACATCTAAATTGCCTGTAGGTGTGAGTGTGATTGGTTGTCAGTCTGTGTATGTGGCCCTGTGATGGACTGGCGACCTGTCCTAAGTGTACCCTTTCCTTTTGCCTGCTATGTGTTGGGATAGGCATCAACAGACCCCTATGACCCTGAGAAGGAGTAACCAGGTATAGATAATGGATGTTTTGGTGAAGCATCGATTCATACTTTGGTGGCAGCAATAATTGATCACCAGGATCCCTGTCTGCTCGTTAAGACTTCAGCGGTGGAGAAAGACGAATAACATGTTTGTATAAAATAATGCTGGACAGAAACAAATCATATTTCTTTGTTTTTCTGATTTTTCTAATAGTTTTACAAGGTGCCAATGAAATAACTAAGTCCATTAGAGTGATTGAGTCAATTTAAAAAAAATAATCATAATTAGTTGAGGGGAGGGTCAAAGCCACTGTCAGGTATTTAAACAAGCGAGTTAGAATAATGTAACTAGAAAGTAATAATCATTTGATCATTTGTGTTATTTACATGATGAATAAAAGGACCACATCCCAAAAAAATGCAGCTACCGAGAAGGTTTTAGCAGCTCCTCAAAGTGTCAGTTTTTCTCAAAAGGTTTCTTCTCTCCCAACAAATCAGCATCCATAAGGTGGACTCTACACTCTCGAGGGGAAAACCAGCTCATCTTGGAGCCATAGTATTGTTTCTTTAAAAGACGTTTAAAGAAGTGAGTGAACACTCCAGAAAGGCTCATCACGGACAAATAATCAATAATCACAGAAAGAGAGGGTTTGTGGCACCACAAGCAGCAGTCCTGGTGAGGTCACAGATGCTGTGTCCCAGGAATCGTCCTTGTGAAGGAAGGAAGTCTCTGATTGGCTTCCGCTCTTTCAGGCAGTAATCGTCTGGCCTCAGCAGAGACGAGCCAGAATGGGTTTTATACCCCACAAATGTGACTTGTTGCTGCACAAACTGGAGTCCTGACAAACTGGCTTCATGGTCCTCTGCAGCCGGGTCTTTTAAAAGTGTTATTGTGTCGGCCTCACACTGCCTCACACTGTCTCACACTGCCTCACACTGCCTCACACTGCCTCACACTGCCTCACACTGCCTCACACTGCCTCATACTGTCTCACACTGTCTCACACTGTCTCATACTGTCTCATACTGTCTCACACTGTCTCACACTGTCTCACACTCCCTCACACATGATGTGTCCTGCAGGAATGCAGTACCAGGAGTCAACACCAGAGGGCCCCAGACGTCTTCTCAAAGCAGCATGGCAGATGGTAGTTGACTCACAGTAACCTTGACGCAGAAGACTGAGAGTCCAAGTTCACCTTTAAAATGAAAAGCAAACCAAAACTGATTATCAGAACCACAGACACACTGAAAAGGTCCAATAGCGAAAACCATGTTGCAGAATTAGGAATTCCAGAGTGTCTAAAATAAAAGTGTGAATGTGTGAATAGGAAATGGATTAAATCGCTTTGCAGAGCATATAAAATAAATATATGAACTATATGAGTGCAATTAATTTATTTAAAGAAGTAGTTCAGTCCTAAAATGACAGAATAAATTTTGTGTTGTTAGTTTGTGTTGTTTGGTTGAGACGATGAAAACAGAAAAGTGACAGTAAATGTGATAAACGCTGCGTCAGATACATCGAGTTGTAAATACTAACTATACTAAATACTAACTGCTATTTAACGACAACAGCAACCAGCTGCTGCTGCAGCGGACCGCTGACGTCACTACAGGACACAGATCTGCAGCTCTTATTATTATTATTATCATTATTACAGAAACACCAACACAAAGTAAGCAGTTACGATGCTAATAATAATACTAGAACCCAATAAATCTCCACAGAACCAGAGAGAAACAGAAGGTTTATCCCTGAACACACACGCCGTCTGCTGTCTGCATGTTTGATTTACATGTAGTTTGTTAAAATAATATGTTTTGAGGAGTGTGCTGGTGCCGTAAACATACTTTTATATTTTAAAACTTCAGGGCATAATAGTTCATAAATATAACAGAAAAATTTTGATTCCCTTCTCTTTTTTCAAAAACAGAAGTCATGTTTTGTTTGAAGTCTATTTCAAGTTTAACCTTAGTTTTGAAAGACATGTGTGAATATTTCATTTTGTGAGACCCATATGAGCCAGAACGTGGCTGCAAAATTGTTCAAACATTGTTTGTTTGAACATTGTTCCTGTTTTTGACGTATTGACCCCCTAACTTTTAGGAGAGACTCAACAGCCTAACTTTTAAAAACTACAGTTTACCCATAATATCATGTATTCCTCGTGGCCCACATATGTTTTGCCTGCATAGGCTTAGTATTTGGCCCTCTGCACGGACATGCTTGCTGGAAGTACATTGCTGTGGAAAAACACTGCAAGAACTGAACTGTAAATTCAAAGTTAAAAGCTTGTTTGCACATGAAAATAGACCCTTTTATTCCCCAACGTTGACACCATTACCTGAGTTATTACTAAAATGTCTGTAAAACGCTTTGATCAAAATACCTCAGCAATACAGCTAAAAGAGTTGAGACATTTACCGTTATTCTGTAGTAATACTGTAATAGTAGTATTGGGACCAATAAAAGGTGGATCTGAACAACGTTGTGACATCAACATTTCTTTTATTCTGTCTACACCTTTGCTGTGGTCAAAACAGGAGTCCTCACTTCTGCATTGCAGTCTGAAAAAGAGCTTTAACCCTCTGAATTCTGGATGCTTTCACAGGCGGCATCGTGAAACAAACCATCACGTACACTGCTATGAAAAGGTAAAGTGCTGCACCTTTGTAAACACTGAAACTGCAAAGATACAGCAAAGTATTGTATTTATCTAAATGTATTGTTGTATTCAGTACTTGAGGATAATTTTATGAATAGCTTTAATAGTTATATTGTTGTGGATGCTGAAATTGCTCAACCAAAAGATTTAGAGCTGATTTTCACCAGAATGTCGTCACCTTCATTAACATGATGTCCCCACATCAAACTAGTTTACTTAGACTTACAGTTTACACGATAAAAACGTTGTTTACCTGCATTTGATTTTCAATTTTCATTAAAAATAATTTATTACTTATTGCAAATTAGTTCATAAATGTTTGTCTTATGTCAAATGCATTTTTTGTCTAATTAGCAATTTTTGAATGTAATTATTAACAATAAAGCGAACTTTTTTTTTTTTTTTTTTGCTTTTTTATCTCAGTCATGTGCTCATATATAGTTTGTAAAGTTGGGAGTTTAAAGACTGGGACATTTCACTGCTATGTTACAACAGTTTACGTCACTAACAGACAATTATCCACTTGATGTTGTCAGATGGGGTTTTGTCCTCACGTTAGCCAGCAGGTCGACATCTGGAGTTTATTTTGATGCTGACTGACTTATTCAGTAGTTTAGATTTTGGAGACTTCCTCACATTTGTCTAAATATTTGCATTTTAACACAAGTTCAAGTATGATTTTTCCTGCGGGACTGTGCAGTGATGTTTATTGTCAGGTAGCTGGTTGTCTTGTAGGTTCCAAATGATGAAGGGTCACGACCAGAAAATCACATTATAGGAAGATCAAGTCAGGACGTAGTAACATTTACTAACCGTGGTTTGTCTTGGTTTTAGGTTGGCAGCTTGTTACTGTAATCTGACTAAAACATTAGGACCTTTTTGAAGTCTAACCGAGATGTTTGTGAAACACTGTGATCAAAATATAATAGACAAACACGTTTAAAGCTCTGTTTTCAATCTTCTGTTCATAGAAGCAAGTATTCAATTTTAATTTTACACGTTTGTTTGTTTATTTTGCAACATATTCTGTTACAGTTAACATTTTCCTTGTGGTGGATGAAGTTTTCCTGCCCTAATTAGCCTGAATCTGTCTTTGTAGACGTATCCGTTGCACTGGCAGCAAATGTGGCTTTGTTACCATGGAGATGGATTCGCTGCTCCAGAAGTGGGTTGGTAGGAGTTTGTATGTGGCGGTCTACATCTACCAGCGCCTCCATGGTTCCGTCTGTTATACCTGCTGTGGTCTGTATAACTGGGGCGGGTCCATGTCTGAGAGAAGTTTTCACAGCGACGTGACCATCTGTTTGTGTGCTGGGGGCCGTTGCATATCATGTAAGACACCATACAATTGTTGGTAGGTCTCATGGGTTTCTGATGTTCAGACTCCTGCAGTTTTTAATTTATTGAAGGATCACTGTGCCAATAAAAAAAGAACCATTTTAAAACTGTCAAAAATATATCTGCTACTGCTCATGAAAAACTCAATGTTCAAATTCACTTTTCAGTTGTTTTGTAGCAGAGTAACTTTTCTAATCGTGAATATAAATGTGTTTAGGAGGGTTGACCCTCCCGAACCCTCTGACAATGATCCATCCAACCATGTTTATTACTGCTCACAGTCAAATCAAGATACATCAGTGTGTGAGTGCATGTGTTTGTGTGTGTGTGTGTACACACGTGGATGTGTGTGTGTGTACACATGTGTATGTGTGTGTGTGTATATACATGTGCGGATGTGCATATGTGGGTATGTATGTTGGTATGTATGTATGTATGTATGTATGTGTGTGTGTATGTATGCATGTATATAGATATATATGTATGTACTAGGTGTGTATATGTTACTGTGTATATGTAGATGCACTTCTATATGTGTATCTATTGATGTATGGGTATATATATGGACAGATACAGGATATATGTATATGCACATGTAAATAAAAAGCACAGGTGCACATGATTGTATCAGTGTATACTTATATGTATAAATAACTACCTACTTGTGCATATGTATCTTACATACATGCACAACAAGATGCTTAGATGTTTACACACTGATCTCTGTTATATGTGTATGTATGTATGTGTATATATGTGTATGTATATATATGTATGTATATATATATATATATATATATATATATATATATATATATATATATATATATATATATATATATATATATATATATATATATATATATATATATATATATATATATATATATATATATATATATATATATATATATATATATATATATATATAAGTATATATCACATACTACACCCGGTGAGTTTAGCCCTCTCTGGCAGAATTTAGTTACTTATGTATTTATTTATTTATTTTTACTTTTTTTTTCTTTTTTTTTTTGTTTTGTACTTCATCCTACTTAGGGATTAATAAAAGAAATAATTAGATTGTCATTAGGGCCGGTGAAGGGTACACATTTGCGCACACACTGCACACACACACACTGCACACACACACACTGCACACACACACACACAAAAAAAAAAAAAAAAAAACATTTATTACAGATTAAAATGCATATATATATATATATATATATATATATATATATATATATATATATATATATATATATATATATATATATATATATATATATATATATATATATATATATATATATATATATATATATGGTTTCCATGTTTTCCATGGTTACAGCTGGTGTGCTGGTTCAGGGTCCTTCGTCTGCATCCAGCCAGTTCATGTCCGCTCCGGTCCGCTCCAGCTGTTACAGCAGTGTGAAAAACTTCCCTGTAAGAGGGAAGAAACCTGGATCAGGACCTGGACACACCGTCAAAGGTAAAAGACAGAATACAATAGTATAATTATCGACCAGCAGCAGAACTGAGACTTCTGGGTGTATCTGGGTGATATATGGATAGTTGGTGATCCACATAGACCAGGACTGCAGGTCAGGATTTCAGCAGGTCTCCAACAGACATTTACAAAGACAGGTGGAGGTAACACTGGGGTGGTCAGAGGTGGGACTGTCTACAAAAGAGAAGGTTTGGTCATTTTCTTGGCTTTTAGTCCCAGTTGAGCAGATTTTCAGGATTTTTTATCATAGAAACACTATCTTCTTTTAATTGATGCTATTGTTTTGTTATTCTGCTCCATCAGGTTGATTGTTATTAGTTAAATATGTTTTGTTGTTTTTGTCCAATTGAACACAGTTTGGTCCACTCCTTGTTTTCAATGTGAAATATAAGCCAGTTGTGACTTGAGTCCCAGTTGCACTTGTGCACTGTGAAGAAACCACCTGAACAGGGACTTGAACCCTGGACCCTCAGATTAAAAGTCTGATGTTCTTCCAGCTGAGCTACTCAGGTTGCAGTCTGATGGTTTTGTACCTTCTTTTCTTCATGTTTTTACAAATATAAAGCCTTTGAGATGTTTAGCAGGGCAGCACGGTGGCTTAGTGGTTAGCACTGTTGCCTCACAGCAAGAAGATTCCCGGTTCAATTCCCGGACCGGTGGGTCTTTCTGTGTGGAGTTTGCATGTTCTCCCCGTGCTTGCGTGGGTTTCCTCCGGGTACTCCGGCTTCCTCCCACAGTCCAAAAACATGCAGTGTAGGTTAATTGATCTTTCTAAATTCTCCCTAGGTGTGATTGGTTGTTTGTATGTGGCCCTGGATAGACTGGCGACCTGTCCAGGGTGTACCCCTGCCTTTCGCCTGATATGCGTCGGGATAGGCTCCGACAGACCCCCGTGACCCGGAAACGGATAAAGCGGGTATAGCTAATGGATGGATGGATGGATGTTTAGCAGAGTCCTGGAGGAACTTTGATTGGTTCTTCCTCCTGAACGTGACAGGAAGTGCTGCTCAGTTCTTGAAACTTTGCAGGTTTTTCTTCTTTTAAAGTCTTTCTGCCTGACAAAAGACAGTCTTCAGACAGTGTTCAGTATAAATTGTAGAAATGTTGTAAAACCTGGGCCAAACAGAAAATCTAACATAGAAAGTCTAAAACAGGATAAAAAACAGACATTTGTTAAAAGCCAGATAAAAAAAGGTCTTCAAACTTTAGACATTAAGTTAAGGATGCAACTCCAGCTGTGTTCATTCAACTGCTTCTTCAGTCCTTCTGCAACTGGACCTTAATGCAACGTCTGATTTCATCTTCTGCTTCAAACTGGGACATTTTCTTTTTTCTGTTTCTCCCCAACTCAACATTGTTCACTCATTTACACTGAGTAATTAATAATACTAACGTGAGGTTCAAACAGTGTAAAAACATTTGTTCTTATGTTGACCGTATGAGATTTGTAGCAGCTCATTAAAGATGGGTGATGTCTCCTCCCCCCACAAAGACACCCTCATGTCACCATCATGACTTCACAGTTGACCAGGCAGGTGAGCAGGTGAGGAGTCCGGAATCACTGACGTGAACTGGAAGTCTGCAGGTTTCCATGTTCCTGGTGGTGGTGGTGGAGAAAGCACCTGGACAAAGACGAGGTGACCGAGAGGTGAAGGTGATGGACTGCTAATCCATTGTGTTCTGAACACATGGGTAGGAATCCCATTCTCGTCGTGAAGTTTTTAAAGTCACAACAATTTCCTGAAGCTGCTCCGTTCTGGACATGTACATCCCACTTCCTGGTTAGATAACCAACATGTGGATGTTCAGACTTCTGTCTTTGTCGTCACTCCTGACTGGTTCAGATGTCTCAGTAACGTCCTGGAGGCAGCACCAACTCACCTCAGACTCCTTTGAGGATCTCATCACTTCTGACTCTCCCTCTTTTGCGACTTCAAAGTATGACTATATTAATCTTACATGAAACAAAATATGTGTTTTGAAAGTAATAAAAGTGCACTTCCATTACACAGTTCTGTAAAACACTCACCTGGTTGAATTTTCTCTGTTTCTATCCAGTCTGGTATTTATCCAATCCCATATTTGAAAACCATCCACAACTTTGTCTTTTCTGTCCATTTATCTGCCCTTTAACATATTAACACATTAACAAACTGTTACACATAATAAAGTAAAAAATAAATGAACAAATCTGCTGTGACAAAATCATTTTCCTGATTCAGGTATTTTGTCAAATTTCTGTTCTTACTATTTATTTTTTTTTAACATGCTATTTATAACCTGCAGAACCATCATCCTTTGTGACGTCATTGATGACATTCAGGGTCAAATGTGGTTTTCTGTTGGTTGGGGGATTTGGTAGCATTTTTCCACAACAATCCAAAAGCACAGAGAAAAATCCAACATCCTCTGTGACGGGAATGACTTCCGATGATGTAGACTGTTTCTCTTGTTTTGATCAGAAAAACTCATTTTTTCCTTGCTAGTATGATTTCCGCTTTAGGGTGCGAGAGGTCCTGGGTTCGATTCCCAGATGAGACCCAGTAGTTTACAGAGATTGTAGTTTCCTCCGTCAAGTATCAGACTTCTGGATGAGTTTACTGAAGTGAAGTGTTTTACCTGAGCAGCACGGTGGCTTAGTGGTTAGCACTGTTGCCTCACAGCAAGAAGGTTCCCGGTTCAATTCCCGGCCCGGTGGGTCTTTCTGTGTGGAGTTTGCATGTTCTCCCCGTGCTTGCGTGGGTTTCCTCCGGGTACTCCGGCTTCCTCCCACAGTCCAAAAACATGCAGTGTAGGTTAATTGATCTTTCTAAATTCTCCCTAGGTGTGAATGTGAGTGTGATTGGTTGTTTGTCTTCTATGTGGCCCTGGATAGACTGGCGACCTGTCCAGGGTGTACCCCTGCCTTTCGCCTGATATGCGTCGGGATAGGCTCCGACAGACCCCCGTGACCCGGAAACGGATAAAGCGGGTATAGATAATGGATGGATGGAAGTGTTTTACCTGAATAAAGTGACGAGTCGGTTTAATCCTGATGTGTGACGTTCCACATAAACTGTAGAAATGCTGGAAATCCACATCTTCACAGTCTCAACAGCTAAAAACTGAAGACCAGCACATTTTAACCACAATGCAGATCCACACAAATGTGTCTCAATCTGAATGGATCGCTTACTCAAATTACTGATTTCAGATCAGACTACCAAATATCTGCAGAACCCAGTCTGTGCAGAACCCAGTCTGTGCAGAACCCCTCGATACCTTCAAACCTTCAGAAAAAATAAAACAGGCATATTTAGGAAAAGTCAGGGACTGACAGACGGTAGATTTTGTTTGTCTCATATGTAAAAGGTTGCTGGTCGACCAAGCTGGAACTCTGGATCAGGACTGACCAGTTTCCAGGTGAACAGAACAGATGATCCTCTGGAAGATCCATAGCACAGTTTCATCTTAGAAGATCTTCATCAACGATGCATCTGTGTGTATCAGTGATGTCACATCATCCTTCCTCCACCAGTCTTTCCTCTGGTCCAGCTGCAGCACTGAGAAGCTTCTTCAGCAGGCAAACAGCAACTGCTGATGGTGTCTGGAAAAACATTTGTTATGCTTCAACCTTGAGACGCCCATGAAAATACTTGAACTGAATAACTTCAAAACTTCAGTTTGAGTCACACAGGATGTGGAACAAAACAAGTCCAAAACCTCGGAGCAGACTTGTGACTAAACTGTGAACAGTCAAACACTAATGAACAACTCAGGCGGAGCAGGTGGAGGAGTGACGTTGTTGTGTCCGAGTGGTTCATTTTGCTCCAACCTGGTCTGGAAGATCTGAGGATGGAGCTTAGCTGAGAGCAGACAGCTTGTACTAACTGAGCATCATCTGAACACAGCAGTTGTTTCTGGTTTCCCCACAGAAACAACATCTGAAACAGGAGGTCCTGCTGCAGCTGCTCCAGCGTGGATCTGATGAAGGACCATTATTTCTATATCATTCCAGGTGGAAGACGGCCGGAAGCTCCAGCAGACTTCCTCTTGGATCTACCACCATCGCTGCCGGTCAGTCTGGCAGCAGGTCATGTGACCACAGGTCCCAGCAGAGCTCTGCTGGTCCTGGTTTCAGCTCTGGCAGCTCGTTCCAGATTTGATCCGAATGAATGTAAAGTTTTTATACAGTTTATGTAGACAACAGAAACTCTTTCAACTGGTCACTTACCAAACATTCACAAAGTCTAGCAGAACAGAAGACTCGAATGTGGACCTGGAATTGTTCAGGTCTGCAGGATCATCTGCCTTGAAGAAAGGAGGAACAAAAGACAACTTTTATACATAAACAGTTTAATTTGTCTTTAAGGAGAGAATAAAAATATGTCTTGTTGAAAACAGGCTCTAAACTGTCTGGATCTGCAGATTTGTTCTAGATTTGGAATATTTGACATTTCTGACACTGAAACTGGGATAAAGAAAATGAATAAGTTATCACATCTGTAAATAAAAGCAGAGATTATGTCTCAAGTGTGTTTGAGGGTAAACTCTGGTTATTTCCTGAGTTTCTGAAAGGAGATCATTCTGTCATATCTGAGAACATTGAACTTTCAAGATGTGTCTGATGCAGCAGCAACATTGTAAGATTAGAAGTCAGTGGTCTCTGAACATTGTCACTTGTTGACTATCTGGGATATTTTTCAGGTTTGTACTGAGAAGACCGACCAGAGCAGCACTTGAAATGAGACTGGACTGAACTGGTCCCAGCTGAATGAAAACATCCAGATAATGTGGTTGATGTCAGGATCCCAGCATGTGAACTGGACTGAAAGTGGTCTGAACGCTCTGCACATGTTCAATTATTCATTCCCAGGGATCGGACACAGACGTAGCAGATAAACCGATAAAGAGGTGGGGTTCAGGAGAAGACCACAAACACCCACGCACAAGAGCAGATCTGGTAACGGACTGATGTGCATCATCTTTTGCACTCGGCACCATTACGTGCAGCTCCACAACCAGCATGATGCATGTGAACATGGCCGTAGAGACCAGTCCATATGTTCAATCAACCAGACCAACAGAGTTTTCCATCTGTGATGTAGGAGAATCTTTGGTTTAAAGTAAAGAGGTTTCCAGAACTCAAGCAAAGATCAGGTCAATAACTGCAGTGTTTCCAGCAACTGATGCTTTGAGACCTCCTGAGGCTGCACGAATCTAAACTGAAAACTCATTATGACCCTGACGTCAGTTGAAGATGTAACCTTCTGATCTGGAGTCAGACGTGCTACCACTGGACCACAGAGTCGCTCCACACGTCCTCTGACATTGTTTAAGTAACACCAATCCATCATTACAACGCTTATTAATGCACATAAGAACTTAAGTGACGTCCCATTCCTGATCCATAGGACTCAATGTGACGTCGGTCCACCTTTGCAGCATAACACATTCAACTCTTCAGGGAAGGTTGTCCACGAGGGTTAGGAGTGTCTTGATGGGAATTTTGCACCATTCTCCCAGAAGCACATTTGTGAGCTCACACTGATGTTGGAGGAGAAGCCCTGGCTCTCAGTCTCTGCTCTAATTCATCCCTAAGGTGTTCTGTCGGGTTGAGTTAACTGGTCCATCAAAAGACGCGTTAACATGTAAATGTTGACGTTGAGCACAACTCCAGACCTATACAAAAGTTTCCTTGGCTGCCTGATCTGAGCAGTCATGACGTGTTCAGTCACCTGTCTTTTATTTTGTTTATTATTATTAAAACTAACTCAGTCGGTAGAGACTTTCATCTCAGACTCGTGGGTTTGAGCCCCACGTTGGGTGCAGAAGTCACTTTACTGACGAAGGAGACGCCACATCCCTTCAACACTGGCATCTGACAGTTCATCCTTCTGCAGTGGAGAGTTTATGGATAAAAACGTGGCCACCGTCAACCAGAAATGGCAGATCTTGGTTTTTCACCTTGATGGACAGCAGTGGTTCTGCCTTTCCCACTGTCGGTGTCTCTGTGGGATGTGTCCTCTTCTTCTGTCCAGCCTCCTAGTGTCACTACGGAGAACCGTCCTCCCCTTTGCGTTGGTCCACTTAGGGATCAGGTGCGGCTGCATATCTCTGTCCAGGTCTTCTCCACCTCCAGGCACCATCACCTCCCCTTGGCGACCAGCCCCTTTTCTCCTGAAGCCCCACCCCCCTCTGTGCCCACTGCAACCCCTGGTCTGTCTCTGCTATCAGCCATCATTTGTTTTTCAGCTGTTTTCTCCTCATTCTCTTTCTGTCTAACCTCTCCCAGCTGTAATTTAAGCAGCTGCATCTGTAATTCTTTCACTGTCTCCTTCTCTTGTTCTGCCTCATCTATCTACCTCTAGAGATGATGCTACAGGTGCTTCTCCCACGCAGAGGCCTCACTTACAGGTAAATCAGGGTTCTTCAACATGGGTAGTCTTACAGGTTTGGGCACACCATCCAAGATAGCTTTTCTAAACCTTCTCTCTGTGTCTGCTGATGATTTGGGTGGAGACCGGTGTGTTTCAACCATCTCTGTTTACATGGTTCCAGAAGTCTCTGGGGGATTGTTCTCGTTCATCAAGTCAGTCTTGTCGGTCTTTCAATTCCACTCACAGTGCTTCTGCTGTAATGGTTATGGTATTCTGTGTTGTGTCAGTTAAAACTCTGACCTGAATCCAGAGTGAAAAACCTACTTTAACAGACCACTGCTTTACTGCTTCATTCATTCACTGCTGCCATTCGTTCACTCATTCATACATTCAGACAACATGTGCACGTTAACGTTAGTAAGAGCGGACTCTCACCACTAAACCATGGACTTTAACCATGACGCTGCTCCTTGTTTCCTTGTTTTAATTACACCCTTCATCTTCAGTCACTACTCGCTCAAATTCTCCTTTCATTAACAGCCAGTCAGTTTAGATGAAATACACTCAAACCCGCACAGATACGTCTCGTACGTCAACACCGTGAAAGTTTCAGAGACAATAAATCCACTCCAGGACAAGAACTGTTTCACCCAACAGGAGACGTTCACTCTCATTCATACAACACTTGTACTACTCACCGCTATTCCGGTTACAGTTTCAGGCTGTGTGCTAACCGTATTTTATTGAGTCGACCGTTCGGAGAAGATGACCGAGTCCTGCGTCCAATTTTCCTAGCGTCTCTTCCATATCCCGGATGAGCCCCCAAGTTGTTGAATCAAAGATTCCCTGAGTCCGTTGATCGGAAGAGATTCACTGTTATTTCCGTACAGATGCATCTGGAGATCCCACCGACATGCACAAATGGCTGCATACACATGAGATCTGAACACTTTTGGGTACGCCCCCTTTTTATACAATCCTGAGTTAATGCAGGTCTGTTTCCTGCTCTTTTTACAACAGTTTGTAGCGTGTTTCCTTCAGGCTAAAACCCTCTGTTTAAGGCTACACCCTATTTATCACAGCACACCAGAGTCCTGCTCATCTCACTAGTGACCAGCCCCCCTGATCAGAAGTTGGTCCTAACCCCTGTGTCCTCTGGTCAGCATGTTTCTGATCAGCTGCCCGTCTCTGTGGATGACCTCCGCCTCTGCATGACCTCACTTTACAACTCCCCAACAACACTCTCACAGCCTAAGGACATTCGCAATAAAACAAAAACCTAATACTCTAACGTTTCCCTTCAGTATGTTACTCATTGCTGAAGTGTAATATGATTGAAGCTAATAATTTATAATTTTCCTTCACCCAGTACTTATAACGTCACAGAGGAACTAATCCAGGAAAATCCCAATTACATGTCCAGGAGTGAGGAGAACCGGATCCACGGCCCCGAGAGCCGTCGGCCTGTGGATCTGCTGAAGTCAACAGCAGCAAACAGCCAGGACAGCAAGAGATGGCATTAAAGAATGTCACCGGTCTCCTACAGCATCTATGAATGAATGATTCAGGAGCTAAGTTTCCTGAGAAACTACAATGTTTATGAATATGTATTTGTTAACAGCTTACATATCTCCTTATCTCGATATATGTGGACATGCACGAGTATTTAAATACTTCTATGTATATTATTATATATATGACTTTTTAAATATTGCCACTAAATCCCCAAACACTCAGACATGCAATTGTAAATAGAAAGCTCCTCCCCCTTTTCTCTGTCCTCTCTTGGCTTGTAACACCTGATTGTCCAGTGTCCACCTTTACTCTTTAAACAAGAACATTATAAACTCATTTTAACACACATTACAACACAGACACCAGATTACACCACCACTGTCTCATCTCTTTCTTTCTCTTTCCATTTCTAGTCTTTTCACATTCCACACCCGGTGATTTTAGCCCTCTTTGGCAGAATATTTATACCGCCCCTCTCTTACTCTTTCTTACTCTTCTTTTCTTTTCTTTGTTTTTTTTCATCTTTCTTCTTACCCAGGAATCAATAAAAAATAGTTAGACTGTCATGAGGGCTGAAGGGTACACCCTTGCACACATCTACGCACACATTAAAAAAAAAAAAAACCCTTGGTGGCAGATTAAAATGCATGTATATAAATTTTGGGTCCTACCAACATGGTATCAACCATTAATATATGCACAAACAAGGGCAAAAAAATAAAAAAAAGTTTCCTGAGAAAGATCGAAGTGTAACATAAGAACCAGGAGAAGGTGTAAGTATGCACACACAGAAACACTGATGATAACCTGGTTTAATGTTCCACAAAGGTGCTGATAAGACATTCAAGCAACATGGTTAAAGTGAACAATGCTACTAAGTTTAAGGAAGAAAGAAGAGCATCTCGTCCCTGGGTGGGTTTGAACCAGCAACCTTTCAGTTAACAGCCAAACACGCTCACCCATTGCGCCACAGAGACGTAAGAAGACCTTTCTCTGGGTTTTTGTGGTCTTCACCTGAAACCCACCTCTTTATCAGTTTCAGAAGTGGGCGCAGTGGAGGTGAGCGCTCCGTTAGTATGTGTAGATTGTTTCCAGGACGTTCACGCTCTTCTGCTGGACAGAAACAGGACATTCTCTGTTTGACTTAGTTCACACATTGTAGAGCAGAGAAGCTCTCTGAAGGAACCCTAAATGAAGGATCTAAATCAGATGTTTTTATTAGTGCCGTTGTTCTTCTTTGTTCCAGAGACTGTCGGATCAGGAGAGTTACTGGACGTACTCAGAGGAGTCTCCAGTGAGCAGGGTCTACGATAGTGATGAAGACCCCCAGCCGTCCACCTCTGACAGACCGTCAGAGGTGGACACAGACCGGACCTGTGGAGGTGAGGTATCCATTTCTATGTGCAAATGTTCTCCATCACCTGCTGCACACCCTTCTGCTTGTCAGAAACACTGCATCTGTTTGATTGACCCACAAAGATGTGTCTTATCATAGTGGATCAGTCTGAATGGTGGAGATGAACTATTCTCTTCTCCCGTCTTTGTCTCTTAAGGCTCCTCATGACCCCGTCTGCATGTGTTGCATCACTTTTATTCTTTCATGGCCCACGTGACTTTCAATTCAATTCAAGTTTATTTATAAAGCACTATTTAAAAAACCTCAGTTTAGCCAAAGTGCTGTACAGCATAAGAACAGGAAAGTGCAGATTTAAAATAAAACATAAAACAGTACAATAAAAGTAATACATATAATTAAAAACAATTAAAACAAAGGTAATAAACTACAATCATACAAGTACTCATACACAAGAAACCAAGATGTCATGCTCAGGATGGTGGGAACGCCAGCGCATAGAGGTGTGTTTTTAACAGGGTTTTAAAACGTTCAGTGGTCTCAGCAGATCTGATATTAAAAGGTAGTCTGTTCCATAATTTGGGGGCAGTGAAGGAAAAGGATCGGTCCCCTCTGCTTTTAAGTTTAGATCGAGGAATAGTTAAAAGTAACTGATTGGTGGACCTCAGAGCTCTGACCGGAACATGGAGGTTTAAAAGCTCAGATAAATAAGACGGTGCCGTACCGTTTAAACTCTTAAAAACCAGTAATAAAATCTTAAAATGGATCCTGTACTGGACTGGAAGCCAGTGCAGGGTGGCCAGGACAGGAGTGATATGATCACGACGTTTCTTGTTAGTCAGCAGACGAGCTGCTGCATTCTGAACCGTCTGCAGGCGGCGGAGCAACAGCTGGTCAATCCCAGAGTAGAGGGAATTACAGTAATCTAGCCGGCAGGTGATAAAAGAATGAATAGCTCTCTCCAGGTCTTTCAAAGGAAGGTATGGTTTTACCTTACTTAAAAGCCGTAGATGGAAAAAGCTAGCTTTGACCACTGAACCGATCTGTTTGTCAAACTTAAAACCAGAATCAAAAATCACACCAAGATTCCTTACAGATTGTTTACAGTACACAGATAAGGGACCAATCACACTGTCATGCCCATCTAAAATGTTTGGCTGACCGAAGACTATTATTTCTGTTTTATTTTTGTTTAGATTGAGAAAGTTACTCTGCAACCAAGACTGGACTTCCTCGAGACAGATGAGGAGAGGTTCAATTGACTTTTTGCACTTAGACTCTATGGGCAGGTAAATTTGTAGGTCATCGGCAAAACAGTGGAAAGCAATTTTGTGTTTCCGAAAAATGGAGCCCAAGGGAAGCATATACAAAGAAAAAAGAATTGGACCCAATATGGAACCTTGAGGCACCCCACAATTAAGAGGGGATGCAGACGAGAAAAACTGGCCCAAACAAACAGAGAAACTCCTGCTTTCTAAATAAGACCGGAACCAATGTAGAACGGTGCCTTTAATGCCTACGTAGTTCTCAAGCCGCGATAGCAAGATTTGGTGATCTACTGTATCAAAGGCAGCAGTGAGATCCAGTAGAACCAGAACAGTCGGGTTGCCGTGGTCCGCGGACAGGAGCAGGTCATTAAAAACTCTAAGGAGAGCAGTTTCGGTGCTATGAAATCGTTTAAAACCAGACTGGAATTTCTCTAAAGTATCATTAAGATCAAGATGAGATTGTAATTGGTTAAAAACAGTTTTCTCTAAAATTTTAGATAAAAACGGGAGCTTTGAAATTGGCCTGTAATTCGCAAGAACTGAAGTGTCTAGATTAGGCTTTTTAAGGAGCGGCTGCACCACAGCATGTTTGAAAGCAGCTGGAACACAACCGGAGTTCAAAGATGAATTAATCAAACCAACAACACACAGCCCTATGCTGTTAAAAACATTCTTAAAGAGCCGAGCCGGGACACTGTCCTTAGGACAGTTGGAAGGCTTGAGGTGTTTGACAATTTCAGTCAAAGAAGATAGGGACACAGGCTCAAAAGTCTCAAAAACAACATTGCAAATGGTTGCAGATACAGGATCTGCCAAGGACTTGTCATCTTCTGCTCGTGAAGAGCTGACAGAGTCATCAATATGCTGACTGACTCTCCGTTTAGGAGGAGATGTGAGCTGCACATGTGGACCGAACACACACACACACACACACACACACACACACACACACACACACACACACACACACACACACACACACACACACACACACACACACACACACACACACATACACACACACACGCAAACACACACACACATATATATATACATATATATACACACACTTTTTTTTTTTCTTTTTTTTTTTCCTCCCTCCGTTCCTATGTTAATGTGTTTGGGTGCATTAAAAAGAGCTGCTGGTACATGTATGGTGGGGGCTCCTTACACATCCCAGTGCTCTCTATTGTTTATTGGTGTTGTATATATATATTCATCTATATACGGTTATGGTGAATTAAAAACATTAAGAAACTGGCATTTGCAGGGTGGACGCCCCCCACAGGCCCCAGCTCTCCTTGGCATGTTTGTCTCTATGTTTTTTTTTTTTTTTAAATAATTACTTTAATAATTATTTTGTTCATATACGTGTATATACATACACGTATATGAACAAAAACATATATATGTATATATATATATATAAAAAAACAAACTCGTTCCTCACCCTCTGTGGGTGGTGTCCCTTCTAAGCTCGGGTCCTCTACCAGAGGCCAGGGAGCTTGAGGGTTCTGCGCAGTATCTTTGCTGTTCCTAACACCGCACTTTTCTGGACTGAGATGTCTGAGGTTGTTCCGGGGATCTGCTGCAGCCACTCTTCCAGTTTGGGGGTTACTGCCCCGAGTGCTCCGATCACCACGGGCACTACTGTCACCTTCACCTTCCAGGCCTTCTCCAGCTCCTCTCTAAGCCCTTGGTATTTCTCAAGCTTCTCGTGTTCCTTTCGCCTGATGTTACCATCACTTGGTATTGCCACATCCACCACCACGGCTTTCCTCTGCCCTTTGTCTACCACCACGATGTCTGGTTGGTTTGCCATCACCATCCTGTCTGTCTGTATCTGGAAGTCCCACAGGAGCTTTGCTCTGTCATTTTCCACCACCTTGGGAGGTGTTTCCCATTTTGACCTTGGGGTTTCCAGCCCATACTCCACACAGATGTTTCTGTAGAGTATGCCCGCTACTTGGTTATGGCGTTCCATGTATGCTTTCCCTGCCAGCATCTTACACCCTGCAGTTATGTGCTGGATTGTTTCCGGTGCTTCTTTGCACAACCTACACCTTGGGTCTTGTCTGGTGTGGTATATCTGGGCCTCTATTGCTCTGGTGTTCAGAGCCTGCTCCTGTGCAGCCAGGATGAGTGCCTCTGTGCTGTCCTGTAGGCCAGCTCTCTCTAGCCATTGGTAGGACTTCTTGAGATCAGCCACTTCAGTTATGGTTCGATGGTACATCCCGTGTAGGGGCTTGTCCTCCCATGATGCTTCCTCCTCCAGCACCTCTTCACCTTGCCATTGTCTGAGGCATTCACTGAGTACGTCATCCGTTTGGGCCTTGTCCTTGATGTACTCATGGAGCTTGGCAGTTTCGTCCCGGATAGTGGCTTTCACACTCACTAGTCCTCGGCCTCCTTCCTTACGGCTTGCGTACAGTCTCAGGGTGCTGGATTTGGGGTGGAACCCACCATGCATGGTGAGGAGCTTCCTTGTCTTAACATCTGTGGTCTGTATCTCTTCCTTTGGCCACCTTATTATTCCTGCAGGGTATCTGATCACTGGCAGGGCGTAGCTGTTTATTGCCCGGGACTTGTTCTTGCCATTGAGCTGGCTTCTTAGGACCTGCCTTACTCGCTGGAGGTATTTGGCTGTTGCCATTTTCCTTGTAGCCCCTTCGAGGTTACCATTTGCCTGTGGTATTCCAAGGTACTTGTAACTGTCCTCAATGTCTGCTATTGTTCCTTCTGGGACTGAGACCCCTTCTGTGTGGACTACCTTGCCTCTTTTTGTCACCATCCTCCTACATTTCTCAAGCCCGAATGACATCCCGATGTTGTTGCTGTAGATCCTGGTGGTGTGGATCAGGGAGTCTATGTCCCGCTCGCTCTTAGCGTACAGCTTGATGTCATCCATGTAGAGGAGGTGACTGATCGTAGCTCCATTCCTGAGGTGGTATCCGTAGCCAGTCTTGTTGATTATTTGGCTTAGGGGGTTCAGACCTATGCAGAACAGCAGTGGGGACAGCGCATCTCCTTGGTATATGCCACATCTGATGGACACTTGGGCAAGTGGCTTGCCATTTGCCTCGAGAGTGGTTTTCCACAGGCCCATCGAGTTTGCAATGAAGGCCCTTAGAGTGCTGTTGATCTTGTACATCTCCAAGCACTCAGTGATCCATGTGTGTGGCATCGAGTCGTAGGCTTTCTTGTAATCAATCCAGGCAGTGCACAGGTTGGTATTTCGGGACTTGCAGTCTTGGGCGACTGTTCTGTCAACCAGGAGTTGGTGTTTGGCTCCTCTGGTATCTCTGCCTATGCCCTTCTGTGCTTTGCTCATGTATTGCTCCATGTGCCTGCTTATCTTAGTCGCAATGATGCCTGACAGGAGCTTCCATGTTGTGGAGAGGCAGGTTATTGGTCGGTAGTTAGATGGGGCTGCACCCTTTGTGGGATCCTTCAGGATCAGGATCGTTCGCCCTTCGGTTAGCCATTCTTTTTTTTTTTTTTTTTTTTTTTTTTTTTTTTTTTTTTTTTTTTTTTGCCCTTGTTTGCACATATATTTATGATTGATACCATGTTGGTATAACCGGAGTTGTATATATGCATTTTAATCTAGTAACCAAGGGTGTTTTGTATGTGTGGGTGTGTGCAAGTGTGCTACCTTCACCAGCCCTCATAACAGTCAAACTATATTTTTATTGATCCCTGGAGAAATCAAACAAGATAAAAGTAAAGGGAGAGTCAGAAAGAGGGATATAAATATTCTGCAGAGGAGGGCTAGAGTCACCGGGTGTGGAGGGTGAGGAGAGAGAGAGCAGGAGAGAGAGACGAGACAGTGGTGGTGCAGTCTGGTGTCTGTGTTGTAATATGCATCAAGAAGAGTTTATAATGTGTTGTTTAAAGAGTAAAAAGTGGACACAAGACAATCAGGTGTTATAAGCAAAAAAGAAAACAGAGAAAAGGGGGGAGGAGCTTTCTATTTACAATCACATCATTTGAGCGTTTGGGGGGGGTTGGAGGCAGTATTGAAAAGTCATATATATAATAGGCATAGAAGTATTTAAATAGTCATACATGTCCACATATATCAAAATAAAGTTATAAACATAGAAGATAAATAAATAATCCACACACACACACACACACACACACACACACACACACACACACACACACACACACACACACACACACACACACACACACACACACACACACACACACACACACACACACACACACATATTCATACAATCAATGAAAATAAACCGTGGATTAATGTGTGGACATCTAAGAGTTTTGCTATGCATAGGTGTAAAATACATATGCACATGTACATGATTATACATACATACAAATATACATTGATACATGCTGTACAGGTGTGCCTAATTGAAGTACACACATATACATATATATATATATATACATACATACACACATACATACCTATATATATACATATATATATATATACATATATATATATATACACATACACACATAAGTATCTATTCATATGATATACATACACATACCTTTAAATCATTGCATATAGTATATCGGTATATGCATACACTTTGCATGTTCATGTCACAATACATTTCCCCGTAATCATTTACTTACACTCATGCAACTCATATTCATACATACATACATACATACATATATACACACACCCATGCATATCATCCATATAAGTATATACATCCACTTGCATGTATCCACATACACCTAAATAGATACATGCACATAGGGATACACACACACAAATACCTAAACATGTACACCCACGCACACACACACACACACACATATACACACACACACACACACACAGGTGCGTGCGTGCATGCATGCACACACACACACACACACACACACACACACACACACACACACACACACACACACACACACACACACAGCTATTCATACATACATACATACCACATACATTCACGCATATACACAACCACACTCACGTATATAACTACACACACACACGCACGCACACATACACACACACAGCTATTCATACGTACATACATACATACATATCACATACGTTTGCACACATATGCACAAACATACTCACGTATATAACTACACACACATATATACACACCAATACATACACATACACACACGCACACACATACACACACACACCCATACACATACACATATAAAACATGCATCTATGTATATAAACTCACTTATTTGCACATAAATACATACAAGAATATAATAATAATAATAATACATTTATTAATTACAAAACTAATAATATTAAGTCATTTAAACACTTCCTCCTTAGCTAGTTATTCTTACCATTCCGTTGTTGGTTCCTATCGTCATCGGTCAGCGCCCCAACCCTCCCCCCAGCCCTGGGCCACCCCAGCCCCCCACGGCAGCGGCCGCAGCCAGCAGGAGGGGAGGGAGGAATCCGAGGCCGCCGATCCCACACCCTCCCTTAGTACAGACCATTACCAGCTGGAGACCCAGCAGGCTCAAGGAAACAAAGCCGCGATATGCCCCCAGATCCCCCGACCCCCAAACATATCGAGCCCCGCACGGGCAAGAAACAGTGTCGCCGGTGGCCCGCCAATGCATCGGCCCCCGCCACGCGCCCCGGCGACGCGACAGCGACACCGAACTCCAGTAGCCACGGTGCCGGACAGGCAAAGAGGGTGGGGCAGGCGGAAGGCGGGAGGGAAGAGGGACAGAGGAGCCAGAGCAGCGCGACCAGCCCAGGGGGGGCCGGGACCGCCACCACCCACCGGCCGCAGATACACATGGCCGGGAGCGGAGGCAGCAGGGCGGGGATACAGCCGACACCCGGAGGCGGCGCAGGAACCAGGAGAAGGAGCCCGCCGACACACCGCAACACACCCAGACAGTAACCGGCGCCTCACCTTCCCCGCCAGAGGTCCCCCCCCAGAGGCCGGCCCCGGCACCAGACCCACCAACCAAGGCGCAACCCAGACCCGCCGGGGCCCCAGAAATCCCAATCGCAGGACCAGATCCGGAAGGCAAGAGCGCGGACCAGGCAGCCAGGCACCCAGAGACCCACCGGGACCGCCCGGCACGTGACCCCCGAAAAGCCCCGCACGACCCCCCCCACCCCACCCCACCTGGACTTCTCCCCTCCCATTTTTTTTTTTTTCTTTTTTTTTTTTTCCTTTTTTCCTTTTTTTTTTCCCCTCCCCTATTTTTAATTTATTTATTTATTTATTTATTTATTTTTTTTTTTTTCCAATTACAATAGTATATTTTCTAATATGATTGTGTTCGGGTGCATTAAAAACAGAAACTGGCATCTGCAGGGTGGGCACCCCCCACACATCTCAGTTCTTATGGTTAAGTTTGTGTGTTTTTTTTTTTTGTTTTTTTTTTTTTTTCCCCCTATTTTTAATTAATTTATTTATTTATTTTATTTATTTATTTTTTTCCAATTAAAATAGTATATTTTCTAATATGATTGTGTTCGGGTGCATTAAAAACAGAAACTGGTATCTGCAGGGTGGGCACCCCCCACACATCTCAGCTCTCTCCGTTATATTTGTGTTTTTTTTTTTTTTTTTTTTTTTTTTTTTTGGGCATATATGAGAGGGGAGGGGGGGGGGGGTAACAGGGAGGGGAGGCCCGGCGGGGCCCAGGGGTCACCACCAAGCAAGCCCCGGGCAGCCACAGGGGACCAGGCCAACAGCCACGCCCGAACCATCAGGACCCCCCACAAAAGGGCACCAGAGCCCCCGAAGAGGCTGAGCCACCCCCCCAGCCGCAGGCCAGAGACCGGTGCCGGCCCCAGCGAAGGCCACCAGGCAGGGCCGTACGGGGCCGCCACTGACGCGGAAGTTGGATGGCGGCGGAGCCCCAGTCCGTGCCCCAGCACCACCCCCGGGCGCCGACCGCCCCCCCGCCCCACACCCCCGCCAACACCCAGTGCACCGCAACCGATAGGGATGGCAACCCCCAGCCCCCCAACGCGCGCCGCACCGCCCCCGCCCCCCCAACCCCTCAACCCACCCAACCCCCCACCCACCAACCGACCCCCCCCCCCGCCCGGCCGCGGCCACCGGGCGGTAAGTCACCATCGCCACCGGGACCGCAGAGCGACAACCGACACCTCAGCAGCACCCAGCAACACCGCCATCAAGCACAGGGGGACAACAGTCAGAGCGCCGGGGGGCGGTGACGTACGCGACCAAGTTCCAAGGGCACAACCGGGCCCCACCAACCATCAATACAGTCAATTTGGATGAAGGACCAAGCAGCCGCCGGACCCACCCCCACCCCAGCGGGGGCAGCGGCCGCCGGCCGGGAGAGCCGGCAGCCAAAGATTTAAGAGGGAAAAAAAAAAAAAAAAAAAAAAAAAAAAAAAAAAAAAAAAAAAAAAAAAAAAAAGAATTAAATAAAAATAGTAATAATTTATCAAGCTATCAAGGCAAGAGAGAACGCACGGGCACAACCCCAATAACGACAACAACCACAAGAGATTCTGCCCCCCCCCCCGACTTACCAATCTAGTTCAGCGAATTATCAGGCTAATAAAAAAAAAAAACCTGCTAATTGCAATCAAGAACAACGAGGAGTGAAAATGTTAGTCTGTGAAGGATGACATAAATTTATTCCAAATTCGGTTAAAATTTGGTGTTTGGTTTTTAATTGAGGCAGATAGTTGTTCCATTGATATGAAATCAGTTAATAAGTTTTTCCAAAGGACGATATTGATGGAGTTTTTAGTTTTCCAGTTCATGAGGATTGTTTTCTTGGCGATGATTAGGGCAATAGAAAGAATTCTATTGGAGGTGTTATCCAGTGATAGAGTAGAGAAATCTCCCAGAAGGCAGACTGATGGTGACAATAGAATGCGGCAATCCAGAAGTTGAGAGAGAGAGTCAGTGATGTTGTGCCAGAAGGTTTTGACTGGTTCACAGTCCCAGAGAGCATGCAAGTAGGTGTCCGGTAAATTTTGTGTACACTGTGTGCAAATTTTCGTATCCTTAAATCCCATTTTAAACATTTTTTCCCCCGTGAAATGAATCCTGTGAATTACGTTGTATTGTATAAGTTGTAGATTAGCATTTGAGGTGGATATAAATATATTTTTACAAATTTGAGGCCAGAAGTCAGCATTGAAGGAAATCTCTAAATCTTGTTCCCATTTAGTTGTTGGGATGGACATTGTAGACTTGTTTATCGCAATTAACTTATAAATTTTGGATAAAATTTTATATTGACTGGTAATTTGAGTTAATTCTGAAATCAGCAGAGGAAGGTTTAGGTTGGGTGTTTTACTACTTATTTTTGTCTTAATAGCAGATTTAATCTGAAGATATTCTAGAAATTGATTTCCTCCAATGTGATGCTTCTGTACAAGGTGAGAGAAAGGAACCAGAGTGTTGTTTTCGTAGATGTGTTTGAGGTGCGTGATACCCTTAGTGACCCATGATGCTAGATTTAATGGTTTCCCGTTTATCAGAAAGTCCGGATTATTCCAAATGGGAGTGTATTTACTCGGTGTTACTGACGTGGCGTTGACCATTTGGTAGAAGTCCCACCAGGCTGTCAGAGTTGAGGCTATAATTGGGTTTTTGAAACAGGGGTGACGAGTAATAGTACGGCTTATAAATGGCAAATCAGAGATTTTTATTTCATTACAAAATAATTGCTCTAGCTCTATCCAAGAGCAATCACACTGATTTGGTTTGATCCATTTATAAACATACTGGAGTTTATTTGCAAGATAATACTGAAGGAAGTTTGGTGCCTCCAGACCACCATGTAATTTAGTTTTTTGTAGCGTTGATAATTTAATTCTAGCTTTTTTGCTTTTCCAATAATAGTGTGTAATTATTGAATCTAGGGATTTGAACCAGGGGGTTGGAGGTTTGATTGGGATCATTGAAAAGAGATAATTTACCATAGGGAGTATGGTCATTTTTATTGTGGCGATTCTACCAATGAGGTTTATTGGTAAATTTATCCACCGTTTTAGATTTCCTTCTATCGTTTTCAGGAGTGGGTTGTAGTTAAGGCCAATTAACTCTGACAGCTTAGGGGAAATGTTGATTCCCAGGTATTTGATGTTGCCTGTGTTGATTGAGAACAATGCAGTGTCATTTACAACATCCCAGCTGTTAGCATTCAGTGGAAGTAAGGTGGATTTAGACCAGTTAATAGAGTAGTCTGAGATATCAGAGAAAGAATTAATAAGGTTGATAGTTTGAGGAAGTGATGTCGATGGGGTTTGTAAGTACAAGAGTATATCATCAGCATATAAGCTGATTTTATGGGTTGCGTCTCCAGTTTTGATTCCTAGAATATGTTTATCTTGTCGTATGGCTGCTGCAAGAGGTTCTATAAAGATGGCAAATAGGGATGGAGAAAGTGGACATCCTTGCCTTGTACCCCTGTGTAGAGTGAACCGCTGTGATATTAATCCATTTGTGGTGACTGTTGCCATCGGTGATGTGTAAAGAATCTTGATCCAATGAATAAATGATTCACCAAAGCCGAATTTTTTAAGTGTTTGGAATAAGAATTCCCAATTAACTTTATCAAATGCTTTTTCTGCATCCAATGAGAAAATGGCTGTTGGTGTATCTATTTGTGTTGAGTAGTGAATCAGATTAAATAGTCTCCGTAGGTTATTGGCGGAGTGTCTTCCTTTAATGAAGCCTGTTTGGTCTGGATGAATGATAAGTGGAGTTACTTTTTCAATTCGTAGCGCTAGAGCTTTACTGATTATTTTTGTGTCTGAATTAATTAGGGATAACGGGCGGTAGCTTGCTGGAAGAGTGGGATCTTTTCCAGGTTTTAATATTAAAGTAATCATTGCTGTATTCATCTCCATCGAGAGCTTGGATTTTTCCTTAATTTCTGCTATTAATCTTGTAAATATGGGTGCTAGAATGTTCCAAAAGTGTTTATAAAATTCTGCCGGGAACCCGTCTGGACCCGGTGATTTATTATTAGGCATTAGTTGAAGAGCTTTATGGATCTCTGTTGGAGTTAGAGGTCCATCAAGTTCTCCAGCCTGGTCTTCTGTAAGATTTGGTAGGTTGATATTGTCGAGAAATTTGTTAATCTCTGATATGTCTGATTTGTTTGCAGATGAATACAGCTTTCTGTAGAAATTCATAAATTCCTTGTTGATTTCTTCAGGGTCTTGAATGATGTCTCCCGTTGAGTTAACAACTGTGGAGATTGTTGATTTTTCCTTGTTTTTCTTAATCTGACTGGCCAGATATTTGCCCGATTTATTACCGAATTCAAATTGTTCATGTCTGAGTCTTTGGATGAGGAATCTACTTTTTTTATTTAGGTATTCATTCAACTGCAGTTTATATTTTTGCAGTTCAGAATGATTCTGAGGAGTTGGGTTATTAGCCTTATTAATTTCTAATTCTTTAATCTTCTTTTCCAAGTTTCTTTGTTCCTGCTCTTCCTTCTTTTTCTTATGGGAGGAATATGAAATGATCCGTCCTCTCAGCACAGCTTTGCCCGTTTCCCAAAGAAGTGACGGGGATATTTCTGGTGAATCATTTATTTCAAGGAAGGATGTCCAGATCCTCTTAATATAGTCGTCAAAGTCAGGATCTTCAAGCAGCGATGTGTTAAGTCGCCACCTGTTGCTGGTTTTAATAGGTGTACTTTTAGTCCAGGTCAGAGTGATCGGAGCATGATCACTAATAATAATAGGATGTATTTCAATATTACTCACTTTGGAAATCAGGGAATTACTAATAAGGTAATAGTCGATTCGTGAGTAAGATTGATGGACTTGTGAGAAGTAAGAGAATTCTTTATCGTTAGGGTGTTTCAGCCTCCAACCATCTCCAAGACCATAGTCTGCCATGAACTGTTTGATTGTTTGTGAAGACTGATAGTTATATGTTTTACTACAGTTATTAGATTTATCTAGTGCCGGATTAAGAACAGTATTAAAATCTCCACCTATGATTATTGGTGAGTCGGAGAAATTAGAAATCGCTGTAAAGAAAGAATGAAAAAACGATGAGTCGTCTTTATTTGGGCCATAAATACTGGCTATTGTTATTGAATTGTTGTCAATTGTAATATTAATAATTATGAATCTCCCCTCAGGATCTTCAACCGTGTCATTATGAGTAAAGAAAATTTTTTTGTGAATTAAAATTGCTACTCCTCTTTGCCTTGAGTTAAAATCAGCGGTATATATGTGATTAAATTGTGGAGTCATTAATTTCTGCAAGTCGGTTTTTGAAGTATGTGTTTCTTGTAACAGACATATGTCAGCCTGCAATTTATTTATATAGTCGAATATTTTTGTTCTTTTTATGTTTGATTTAATTCCGCGGATGTTCCAGCTTACAAATTTTACTGAATTCATATTGTTTGTGTTTTATTTTCTACTTCCTGTTTGAATATTGGAGCTGCATAGGAAAGCCTGAGAATCCGCTTGTGTGAACATTTAGTCAGACATTCAGGACAGATTGTGTGTGTAATGGATGTTTTCCTCCCCCTTTTCTTAACTTGAAAGAAACTATAAGTGAAAAGGACAGAGAAAAGATGTGAAGCGAAGAAAAACAGAAAGACATAAAGAAGACAGAAGATACAACAAAACAATCAAACAAACATACCAAAGTGACAGAATATACATTTTCAATTTGGAGACCAGGGTGCATATTTATAAGTGCAGATAGTTTATGTAGCCAATGATGATGAGTTATTGGTTGTTTAAAAGAGCCAGGGAGTGATATTCTGGTCACGAAACATCTGACCGTTAATGTACAGTTTATCCACTGCGACTACTGCCTTTTTCCCTTCTTTGATGAACTGCTTCCTGATCTGGAACAGAACCTTTCTTCTGTTCAGGATCTCCCGTGGGAACTGATCATTCATGCCGTAGTCGGTTCCTCTCAGGTTCCTCCCCTGGCGTTGCACCTGCTGTTTTTGTTTAAAGTGTTCGAATTTGGCTACGATCGGACGTGGACGTTTGTTTTCCGGGTTTTTACGCCCGATACGATGGACTCTGTGAAACGAAATGTCTTTCACAGTGTCTGCTGGGATTTTTAGTTGTTTCATCATAAATTCTTTGATCAGCTGCTCAGGGTTGTCCTCTCTTGTTTGCTCCGGGATTCCAGAAAACACCAGATTGTCCCTCATGCTGCGCGATTGTAAGTCAAGCATCGCTTCTTTTATTTCTTTATTTTCTCTCGTAACGACCGCCAGCTGGGATGACATTGATGTCACGGATTCTCGGAGAGAAATGTTTTCTGTAGTCAGCGCAGCAATTTGGTTTTGGCTGAATTCCAGACTTTCGCGTAGCTGCTGGAATTCTTTATGCAGTAACTCGACAAGCGCCATCCTAGTGTCCAGTCCGGACAGTTTTTCATTAATTGAAACGAGAATGTCACTCACCTCTGAGCTGGATGAGTGTCTCGGAGAGCTGTGTGTGGACTCGGACTGTCTGGTCCTCTTACTTGGCGTGGGCTTGATTTTCTCCATATGGCTCGCTGACTCGGCGTCCTCCGCGGCACAAAACGTGTTGTAGAACGCGTCGATAAAGTTTTCAAGTTCTTCCAGGGTGAAGTAATCCAGTATCCGCTCGGATATTATTTAATGAAATTATATTTTCGAAAAAGACACTTGTTAAATTTGTTTAAGAGTTTGAATCTAACAGTAACCGGCTATCATGTTTGATGTCGCACTAGGTCTCGTTTGGCCTCGCGATCACAGGTTCATCTCGCGAGAGTTCCCCCTTCCCTATCAAGCTTATTCTTAACTGTCTCAGGACTTATTTCCCATTTCACTAAGAGTGTCGTTAGGCAGGAAAGAAATACTTTGATCAGTGGAGTTTGATCAGAACACTCACATTCTCATGGAGGCAGAAGTAGGCAGGCCAAGAGGATCACGTCTCCTGAAACTCCACTTTTACAGGGAAGTTGCTGGTCTGGAGGCCACTGAACGCTGTAGTCTTCATTTTTCAGTTCCTTGTTGGAGTTCAGGAGCTGCTTGGACAGTCAGATGGAAATTCCTTTCCCATCTAGAGCAGTTATATGATATCAAAAGAAATGCAACGGTTCCTTCTTTAAGCTGGAACTGCATTTTCATTCTCTTGAAAACTCTTCCAAGAGAACCTCCCATCATAAACTGTTGTGGCTTTAATTTCTTAAGTCACACCTGAATGTGGTCTTAACTCTCACCTGACTGCTGCACCTGAACATCTGTTAACTGCACTTCCAGTTCAGTTTTCCATGTTTACTCTGGGTTGATCGTTTTCCTCTGTTGTAAATCACTTTGGATCAAAGTGTCTGCTAAATATAACGTGATCATAGCACAGGCCGCAACAGAGCTTCGTCAAATTAATCGCTGATTTAAGCCTGTAACAAAACAACAAACTGACTTTGTGTCTAATATTTGTATATTTTTTAGTTAAAATTTAAGTTCTGATCCAACATAAGTGGAAGTTAATGAATGAATGAATAAATGGAGGCTTGAGACAACGTTGTTGTGAGTTGGTGTAAAACAAGTAAAGTAACTGAAACGACCTGGAAAACAAAAGCAGTTTTCCTTCAACAGTCAGCGGTAGTGTGGCCGAGCGCTGGATGAAGGCTCCAGTCTCAACAGAGGCGTTGGTTCAAATCCCACCACTGCTATCAGGACTTCAAGGAAAAGTTTATATTTATACCTGAACAGGTATGTTTGATTTGTGTAGTTTACATCAAATACTGAAACTTGTTTGTAAAGATCTTTGTTTCTGGGAGTTTTGTTAACTGTTGCAGGAATCCTTCGTAAACTCTGGAAACGCTGTCATTTCTTAACTCACGCCTGAATGTTTTATTAACTTTCTCTTCCATTTTCCATCTTTACTGGGGCTTGATTGTTGTCCTCTGATGTGAGTTACTTTGGATAAAAGGGTCTTTAAATGTTTTGTCGTGTTAGAATAAAACCTAAAAGCTTCAGGCTCCTCTTCCATGAACGATGTGAACACCTGAACGTGCAGAAGATCACATCACTGACGTCACGTTTCTCATCTGAACCTGATCATTTTAACAACATCCTGACATTTTACATCTCTGAGGACTTTGAATTATGACCTTCAAACATTTTGTTTTCATTTTCATGTCTTGATACTTTGAGGAGCAATAAATAGTTAGATGGTCAGATCCAACCCCGTCTCCTACTTATATTTGCTGGACACAAAAACACCAAAACTACAGCAGAAACAGCAGAAACATGATAAAAGTCACATCAACAAGAGCAAACAACAAACACACAATAATCCAATGAACTAAACACACAACAAAGTTCACTCACCCAGCTGCACCAGTGAAAATCCAACTAAAAAAACAGAAATAACACAAAAATATGAAAACACAGCTGGTGACCGCCTGTCAGAGGATCAGCAGCGTCCTGACTGACAGGAGGAACTTTGAAACTGACTTTAGTCAAATTAAACATGAAAACAATCTGATCATTTCCACCCAGTCCTGATCATTCAGAAATCACCTGATCAGACCGACTTCTGATCATGTGATCGGATGGTGACGTCACTAACTGCAAAGTAAAAGCAGTTTTCCTTCAACAGTCAGTGGTAGTGTGGCTGAGCGGTCCAAGGAGCTGGGTTAAGGCTCCAGTCTCAACAGAGGCGTGGGTTCAAATCCCACCACTGCCATCAGGTCTTCTAGTAAACATGTCAAAGTTTACTTCAAAAAACAACCCTCATTTGTAATTCATTGTTCAATCATTGTTGGAGGGAGTTTTGTTGACAAGAACTAATGTTGACTGTTTGCAGGAACCATTTTTATTAACGTCACACTTGTGTTTAGTGGCGACTCTGCTCAAATCGGCTTGAGAGTGTTTCCATCATGATACTAGCCAGGTCCAGTTTTACTACCTGGAGGCTTTTTAATCTCTCAGAGGCAGCCTGGGGCAGTAGAGGTGTTGAGAGACAGAAAAAGAAATGGAAAGACTGGATAAGATCTTCAGGCTTTTAGTTGTGACGAGTCGTAATTGCAGAGCATTCACTGCTGGAGCATTAACAGAGATACGTTACATCCTGGTTCCCTGGTGGGAATACTACTGGGTCTCTGTTTCCACTCGAGCAACGACATGCAGACACTTGATGGAATCTAAAAGCTCTTTGTGGGTAGTTTAAACAGTGTTGAGTAATTAAGACGAAAGAGGCGAGTGCTTCAAAGTCGGTGTTGCTCCACACATACAGCTGCTGCTGCCGGTCCTGCATCCTAAAACTTGAGTGTCTGTGTCAAAACTGTGAAAGCTTAAGATTAAAAAAAAAATAATTAAATTAAATTCAATCTTATATTTTTGAGAGCTGGACATCAGTCAGTACATCTGCAGTACAGAGGCAGAAGTTTGCACCCACTTTAAGGATAACTGGAAGTAAAAATCCCGACACAGAGGACAGCTCTTAAAGCAGGCTGTGAAGTTTGGGCTCCGTGGGACAGTAGCTGACCTCCCTGCAGTGGCTGCAAAAGAAAAACTGATGACAGATTGAATGTGGTGTTTCTCATTTGGCACAACATGAAGAAATTGCGGTCATTTATAATTATTTGAATTTTCGGCTTTAATATTGTGAAATCTTTCTATATCGATGCAAAACATGCAATAACAGCTAAATTTGTCCCACCTTCACGACGTCCTGGTTGTGATTTTTCAACAATCTCACTAAATTATATCAATCAGGTTTGATCCTCAACAACATAGTGATGTCTTGCAACCATCAACAATTAGATGGAGATACATCCTCTTCTCCAAAACTAACTTCATTACTGATGCAGTAATGTTGGTGCAAATGGTGGCCCATTGCCATCGTTACCATGGCAACAGCATCAGACGGTGCAGATGGTGGCACGTTTCCAAGGTTAACATGGTTACCATGGTTACCATGGCAACAGCATGAGAGGTTGCAGATGGTGGCCCGTTACCATGGTTACCATGGTTAACATGGCAACAGCATCAGTTGGTGCAGATGATGGCCCGTTTCCACGGTAACCATGGCAACAGCATCAGACGGTGCAGATGGTGGTACGTTTCCATGTTTAACATGGTTACCATGGTTGCCATGGTTACCATGGCAACAGCATGAGAGGGTGCAGATGGTGGCCTGTTACCATGGTTACCATGGCAACATCGTCAAACTTGACCAGCTTGCTTGTCCCTGCTGAACAAAAACATCTCCACCACCATCTCCACTTCAGATGCAACATTTGCATGCCTGCAACTCTTCAAACAGGTTCTCTGCATCACTACTATTGAGCAGCATGCTCTTCTTGACTTTATTTCTTGTTACTGTCTTAGTTCATAACCTCAAACAACAGTAGATTAATAAATATACAACTGTTGCTATAAAAAATCAATTTGAGCAGCTGCAGCTGTTCTCAAAGCAAGCCAACCGTTCTAGCTGATGATATTTTCATCAGTAACACAAATGAAAAATTCAGACGTTTCTTATTTAACCCAGTGATTTCACCACCAGGATGAGCTGCACCACAGATGAACTACTTTTAAAAATAAACACAAGTTGAGACCGAAATAATGGTGACAATAGAATGAAATAATAGCATGTGTGCACACAAAAAATAAATTATATCACATATACCTGAACTACGATCTCAGTATCTCAGAAAAGTCCTGGCATCTGTCCTGCCGTCTTCTCCTCCTCCTCCACCTCCATCCCCCTGCTCCAGACATCCACAGTCCTGGTCCCAAGTCCAGATCCACATCTGGAACTGCTTGATTGTCTAGATTATATTAAAACATGGTTTTCTGTCAGATGTCAAACACAAAAGAAGACAGAGATGATTGTGTTTGTTTCCTCTCTGTTTCAACATTTATAAGTACTTCATTCAATATTTATTAAATAAACAGTGAACATTATTTTTCTCAAATTTAAATTCAAATTATTTCATCTAAATATATTTATTGAGAGCTTGATTATATGTGATAAGGGAGGCAATCCAAGGTGCTTCACTGGAGCTGCATCTGTACTTTAAAAAAGTTATTTAAATGTTCTCACACTATGTAGACTGTAAAGGTTTATAGTAAAAATGTCAGACTAGATCCTGTTTGACTGAATCGACTAACTGATGAACTTCATCAGACAATGTTTCAGGTGTCCAGTAATGCAAGTTGGTGTTAGAGCTCATATAAACACAGCTGATGGGATGTTGGTCCGAACTTTCTCAACACCTCATTCCTACAAGTTTCAGTTGTCCATTAATGCAAGGAGTTATTATTAGCTGCAATAACAAAAAATGGCCACTAGATGGAGACCTAAAACCACAAATGAATTAACCTCCATCTGCTCATCATAAACTGAATTGCAGCAGGTTGAAACTAAACAAAGACAGTGAAGTTACCATTCAAGCGTAACTACAGAGTTATACAGTAAACATTTGCATAAGAAATACACAAAAGGGCTGAACTAAGGACGCCCGCTGTAAACCACAGACCACGATTAGCATTAGAAAGAGCTAACTTATTACAATACAAAGTGGCATTCTCTGGAAACAAAAGGACGATTAAACAAACATAACTCCAGCAAACACAGTACTTGTGTGGCAAAACCGCGCACAGGATTCATACATACATACATTTTAAACTTGATTTAATCATTATTTGGATTTCTCAATTCTACATTTTTGTGATAGATATTCATTTAAAATTGGTTTCCGTTGGATTGTGTTTCATCCAGCTCCTTCCTGTCGTGTAAAGTGAACATTTGTGTTTTCTCAGACTTTGTTTTTAAGGCTTCCTGCCGGGTCGTGTACTGAGAGACTGTGCAGGAGAACTCACGGATGTCTTCACAGACATCTTTAACATGTCACTGAGTCAGGCTGCGGTTCCCAAGTGCTTCAAAGCCACAAGCATTCTTCCGGTCTCAAAACGTTTGAGCACTTGCACTTCGTTTTCTTATATGATTTGGTTTTCTCTACTAAAAGGAGGGTTTGGTTCGTACTTTACCCAGTGTCAGGTGTTGGTTCAGTTCCTAGCATTCACTTATAACAACAGTTGCGTATTAAGAGTCATTTATAAATAAACTGGCCTTTGAGCCAAATAATTAGACATAACTTTGAGAATACATTGCAAAAGATCCCGGAGCCACTCAAGTAATTAAGGAGTAAACGATTCTGTTCCTCAATACTTCTGCAGAAAGATCTGCAAGACAAGTCCTGCTGATTGTGAAGCACCTGACACAAACAAACCTGAGAACTGAAGTCAACAACATTTATACTTTCATCTGGTGGTCTACCTCGGATGTTTCATCTGATCCTGCACCTATTTAGGCCTTTCTATCACCTGTTCTTATACCTTTTTGGCCCTGTTTATCACCTGGTCCTTCATCTGTTTGGCCCTGTCTATCACATGGTCCTGTATCTGTTTGGGCCTATCTATCACCTGTTCTTACACCTTTTTGGCCCTGTTTATCACCTGGTCCTTCATCTGTTTGGCCCTGTCTATCACATGGTCCTGTATCTGTTTGGGCCTATCTATCACCTGTTCTTACACCTTTTTGGCCCTGTCTATCTGCTTCATCTGTTTGGGCCTGTCAATTGTCTGTTCTTACAACCTTTTGGCCCTGTCTATCTCCTTCATCTGTTTCGACCTGTCTATTACATGGTCCTGCATCTGTTTCAACCTGTCTATTACATGGTCCTGCATCTGTTTGGGTCTGTCTATTACATGGTCCTACATCTGTTTGGGTCGGTCTATTACATGATCCTGCATCTGTTTGGGCCTGTCTATTACATGGTCCTGCATCTGTTTGGGCCTGTCTATTACATGGTCCTGCATCTGTTTGGGCCTGTCTATTACATGATCCTGCATCTGTTTGGGCCTGTCTATTACATGGTCCTGCATCTGTTTGGGCCTGTCTATTACATGGTCCTGCATCTGTTTCAACCTCTCTATTACATGGTCCTGCATCTGTTTGGGTCTGTCTATTACATGGTCCTTCACTTATTCGGGCCTATCTCTCAACTGGATCTCTGCTTGCTTGGACCTCTCTGTCACCTGCTCCTACACCTGTTTGGCCGTGTCTATTTTATGGTGCTTCATCTGTTTCGGCCTGCCTTTCACATCCAATATCCTTGAAAACAATACGTTATAGACTCATTTAAACACACATTACAACACAGACCAGACTGCAGCCACCACTGTCTTGTCTTTCTTTCTTGCTCTTTCATGTCCCACCTTTTTCTAGTCTTTTTCCACACCCAGTGATCTTAGTCCTCTTTGGCAGAATATCTATTCCCTCCCTTCCTTTTTCTTTTCTTTCTTTCTCGAGGGATAATAAAATATGGTTAGACTGTCATGAGAGCTGGTGAAGAGAACACACTCGCACACACCTATGTGCACATGAAAAAATCAAACCTCTGTAGCAGGATTAAAATGCATATATAAAGCTCTTGGGTTCTAGTAAACTTGGTATTAACCATTAATATTTGTGCAAACAAAGAGAAAAAAAATACTGGGGAAGTTCATCTTCAAATCTAACTGGGATTTAACAGGAAGTCAAGAGAAGCCAAGTCTGCAGAAATATGATTTCTCCTCATCAGAACTCTCATGGCAGTTTCTGAATCAGAGTCATTTCAGGATTTTCTACTAATGATGAATTGCAGTTGTTCAGTCTTGAAGTAACAAATACATGAACTTTTATGCATTTATCACTATGAGTTGTGTGTGTGTGTGTGTGTGTGTGTGTGTGTGTGTGTGTGTGTGTGTGTGCGTGCGCGTGCGTGCGTGCGTGCGTGCGTGCGTGTGTGGTCTGAAGTCACTTAACGCCGCCCTGCAGGACTGTGTGGACAGATGTATTAAAGACTCCCAGTGCTGCAAGACCAGATTCAGACAGACGCTCCAGATCCGCTTTTTGTGAGTCTCAGCGAGAGAAGCACAAAAAGCAGTTTTCTGTCCTGAAACCTGGAAATTACTTAGAAACAATTCAAACTGCTTTCCTCTTTATACATATGTAGTTTTCAATAGTTTTCTTTCAAAACTCTGAAGAAACAACAGTGTTATGACAGATATTTGCCTTGTAGAAAAATGCACTTTTCTGTTCTGGTCAAGGAAATCACTCAGAAACACTTGAATCTGCTTTCCTCTTCAGATTTGCAGATATGGAGATGTCTTCATGTATGCAGATGTCTTCATGTATGCAGATGTCTTCATATATGCAGATGTCTTCATATATGCAGATGTCTTCATGTATGCAGATGTCTTCATATATGCAGATGTCTTCATATATGCAGATGTCTTTATATATGCAGATGTCTTCATATATGCAGATGTCTTCATATATGCAGATGTCTTCATATATGCAGATGTCTTCATGTATGCAGATGTCTTCATATATGCAGATGTCTTCATATATGCAGATGTCTTCATGTATGCAGATGTCTTCATATATGCAGATGTCTTCATATATGCAGATGTCTTCACCGCAACCCTAACCCCTAAGCCTAAATCACACAGAAATACTTTGTCATTCATAGATATGCTGATTTCTTAACCCTAACCCGTCTTAACACTAACCCTAATTCAAGTTATCCTGCAAAAATCTAATAAAAACAACAGTGTTATGAGAGAAATCTGCTTTTTGTGCTTCTCTCAGTGAGAGAACTATTTTTCGGATCTCTTTCTTGGAGCCTCAAAATCATTTACCTTCATCCAGAAAGTGTTGATGAGGCTACATGATGGAAAACCACTAAAACTTTGCTTACCTGCTTTCAAACAGGATTTATTGCTGAAAGAGTAGTCTGAGTTGTCATGCAAATATGTGGACAACATTTTGTTTTGTTGTTTTATCAATAATTATTGAAGAAATTAAATGACCGGTATTTGATATGTAATGATTTCACATGTAATAGTTGAAGAATCTGAGGTTTTGGTGCTCTTCCTGACCCAGAATTCCCATTCTTCCCTTTGGAGACGCTGGAATTCAGTCACAGAGGAGTGTGCTGGTGAGGTGTTCTGTGCACAAGTCATTTAGCTTGTTAAAGATCATTTCTGTGGCAAATAAAGAAAGTGTTCATAACCGTTTGTTATATCGTTATTAGATAACATTTGAAAACACTGACATGTGTAGATTTTAAATGTAAGTGTATGAAAAACAACATAAATTATGAGGGTTGAAGACAAAATGTGAACATAAGGAATTAGAGAGCCAGATGTTTCCCTGCTGCCTTGATTGATTGATAGATAGTTGCTGGAAAGAGACATTTCTTTGCCAACACGATTAACTACTTAATGAGGTTCTGATTAAAGTAAACTGAAATCTAGAAGTATGTAAAAAAGAATTATATTTAGGCCAGTAAACTTGAGGAATGACCTTTGACCCCACCATTTCAATCAAAATCACGTCTGAACTTGGTATCAGGTCGATCCATTTTTCATGACAAAAAAAGTGGTGCTCTAGTGTGCACTTTTAAAAAAGGAAGCCAATTAAAACAAAGTTCAGGATTTAAATTCACAAGAGAAAACAGCTTTATTTTCATGGTGCCACACCCACAGCCTCCAATATGCTATGAAAACTGAGACCAGTTACTTTTCCTCACAAATACCTGCTATTAAACCTGTGAACTGAAACCTCACAACTGGCCCCACACACACACACAAATATTTACACCTTTAACACAGATTTTCTGAAATCACACGTTCATCCAGACAAGTTACCACTTCTCATGGACCAAATAATTGAATTTAGAGGAACTACCTCCTCAGGACATCTGTTATCAGAATGACTCAAGTTCTGCGTTTGTGACCGGCGGCCTGAGCAGGAGAGTTTGTTCCCCTCGGCTTGCTGGAGCCACTGCTTCCGAGCACGGCCTGACGTTCCAGATCTGCTCGGGGCCTCACGCCTGCTGATGACATCACACACGAAACGCCACTCGGATAAATGACATTACGCCCCATTTCATAAGAATCAGACCTGCTTGAACGCTCAAACGACGTGATTGTAAATAGAAAGCTCCTCCCCCCTTTTCTCTGTTTTCTTTTTTGTTTATAACACTTGATTGTCTTGTGTCCACTTTTTACTCTTTAAACAACACATTATAAACTCTTCTTGATGCATATTACAACACAGACACCAGACTGCACCACCACTGTCTCGTCTCTCTCTCCTGCTCTCTCTCTCCTCACCCTCCACACCCGGTGACTCTAGCCCTCCTCTGCAGAACATTTACACCCCTCTTTCTGACTCTCCCTTTACTTTTATCTTGTTTGATTTCTCCAGGGATCAATAAAAATATAGTTTGACTGTTATGAGGGCTGGTGAAGGTAGCACACTTGCACACACCCACACACACAAAACACCCTTGGTTACTAGATTAAAATGCATATATACAACTCCGGTTATACCAACATGGTATCAATCATAAATATATGTGCAAACAAGGGCAAAAAAAAAAAAAAAAAAAAAAAAAAAAAAGGATCAGACCTGCTTGGGTCTCAATCTGTCAATAAATAGTTTTGTCTTTATTTGACATTTCCTAAACCTTCCTACCTACCTAAACTTCTTTCCCCCATACCAATAAAGCTCTTTTAAATTTGAAGATGTATTAATGTTATTTATTTATTTGGATTACAGTGTGCATCTGGCACTATTGTTCTGTATTGTTCTTAGTCGACTCTCACAAAACACCTCCTGGAACTAAATGAGGAACATCAGCATTATTTGAACATGGTCTTTCAGACTGAGGAACACTTGTTGATGACAGACTGATCTCCAGATGTACATGTTTCTACTGATACAACCACCCAGCCACCCGTGAGGTTAAGTCATAAATTTGAGACAAAAATATCACAGAAAAGAAACACTTTTGAATAGCGAAGGCAATTTAAAGGCAGCAGACATGAAGCCTGACTGGTTCGTCACGTGTCACTTACATCTCTACAACAGTAATACTTTTATATCTACCGTTTGTAGTGTCACAGGCAATTATGTATATGATTCTTTGGTTGTTTTTTTAAGACACAGAAAGACAAAACATAAAATACAAAACAAAAGTTAAAACACTTGAATGTAAGTGTTGAATAATTAGAAGCTGCTACATCCTGGACACACTGCTGCACAATAAGTTTGCAGCTGAACTTTTCTGTGACAGTTTGATGGTCTGTAACTGCAGAGAGAAAGTTGGCACAAGTTGGATTTCCTAAATAACCGGAGAAATCCTCGCTCTGAACTATCTTCCTCCAGCAGATGTAGATGTGATCTTTACATTTCTGCAGGCAAACTGAGACACTTGAGACAGTAAAAACGTAGCTGTGAGTCTTTTTACAACTTTACAAGTTGTGAGAAAGCTGCAAAATTGTACTTCTTTGTTTTCAGAAAACACTGCACACAAAGTAAATGCGTTTACTGACATTTTATTATATGCATTTGACATACACACACATGTACACTCAGCTTTGGTTGGGAGGAATTTGCGCCGGGGGGAAACACAAACAGACAGAAAACATGCAGCTCATTGCAGTTGATCAGGTGTTTGGACAACGGTTCTGTGACCATCATGTCCTCTGGTGGAAGATGATCAGCGTTTTCTTTCAAGGTGTCTGGTGCGTTTATGCTGGCGGAGCTGCTCTGGCCTCATTCGTTTCTTGAAACGCCTCCACAGAGAAGGCGTGTCTGGTGTGTTTTGCAGGTGAGGAGCATCCGGTTCTGCTGCCAACTCATCTGGGACAGACGAGTTTCCTGCAGGAAATTCTGGGATGTCGTCATGTTGTGGTGGTACTTTGTTCACATTTGGTGAGGTGCACTTCATTTGCACCGTGACTTCTGCTACTTTACAGTCAACATTTCCAGTCGTCTGACCTGGAGTTTTTAGTCTCGAGGGCAGTTCCAGGTTGGAGCTGGACTTTACTGGGAGCTCCAGTTTTACATCTTCCAGGTCCTTGATGGACGACACATATGCTTTGACAAGCTTAGAAATGGACTCCTTCAGGTCCTCAGCAGTTCCTCTGCACTGTTTCAGCTCCTCCTCCACGTTAACTGGACGTCTCGTGTCAGTGTCCTGTCGGAGCATCTAAAGCTGCCTAGTCTGTCTGCAAGCTGCCTCATGTTCTCCTCCAGCACTGATTTCTGCCACAAACGCTTGCTCTTTTTACTGAAATTGTGAAACCAGATGGTTGCTTGTCAATATATAATGAGAAATGATATACATGAGCTTATTAACAAACTCCACCATTTTCCAGCCGGGCTGCTCTGCAGTCTTTGAGCTGCAGATCGGAACATGCAGCTGTGTCCAATACTAGATCCATCACAAATGTCTGTTTTTTATTCTGAATTATTCTGATTCTGAGCTCACCTGGAATCTCCAACAAGACTTTCACACACAAACAGAGAAAAACAAAGATGGAACCGTCACAACTAAAATCCAGAAGAACATCACTCTGTCAGACACACATGATGGATGCAACATCAGCTCTTCTTTCAGACATCCTGTGAATGAAGGAAAAGATTTGAAGACCTCACAGACAAAAAGACTCCCAGTGTGTCCTGTAAGTGATCCTGTTAACACATCAGAGTTGAGCTGTTTCTAATCAATAAAGTCCACGTGTGTCACATGTTCCTCAGATGCTTCTAAGGACACCTCAGCATCCATCAGTCCATCAGGTTTGGTGCCAGCAGGTAGCTGGGTGAAGCTGACCTGCTCCAGCAGAGCCAATCCTCCCGTCAGCAGCTTCACCCGCTTCAAGAAACGTGAAGATGGAGACATGAAAGCAGCTGAAGGAGACTTTTACAGGCTGAATGTCCCAGATGGAGGAGTTTTTTACTGTGTGGTCACAAATGATGTGGGGAAACAAACATCAGCAGATGTCCTTCTAAATGCTACAAAGTTAAATGCTGGAGATCTAGTTGTGCAAAAGCTGCAGGTGAGAAAATATGAAACTTTGTCAAAGTCAAGATATTTTTCTTCTTTCTTCACATTGTCTTCTTCTCTGCAGTAAAATGATGCATCATCGGTGGTGACTGGGCTGCTGACTGATACCTGAGTTTTCATGAAATGATTGATTACAGTTTGAATTAGTTCTTAGTCGACTCTCACAAAACACCTCCTGGAACCAAATGAGGAACATCAGCATTATTTGAACATGGTCTTTCAGACTGAGGAACACTTGTTGATGACAGACTGATCTCCAGATGTAGATGTTTCTACTGATACAAGACTTGTGCATGAATGAGTTTTAGATCCTTCAAGGCTGCTCAACGTTCTGAAGCTGACAACAACTCACAGACAGTGAGTGGAGGCTGTTTCAGAGCTCAGAGTGGGAACCGACAGTCGTGCAGCTTCTGTGGTGTCTTGTTCAGTTACATGTTTGATTCACTGATGGAAAGAGTTTCTTTGTTCTGTACTTTTACTGTAAAATGACTGTTTTCTCTGTATGTTGACTGCATATTTGTATCTGTACTGAATAATAAACTTGACCGAGAACCTGAGTATCATTTTACTTCCAGATTTTGTATTTGAGTTATGGACAGTTTTTTACAATATTTTATTGAAAATAGTAAGTATATTTTTATTTATTAGCTAAAATTGATGTCCTCATTAAGCTGATCTAATTCAAAGTTCAGCTGTGAAGATGTTTGTTAGTTATTTACGATCAGTAAAAGGTTTTCACAGCTTCTCCAAATCAAATATGATGGTTGACATGAGTAGAGATCAGGTCTCTTCAGTCGTTACTTTGTTTTAATTTATGCGTTTAAATGTTTAATTTACTTTATGGGTGTTTTGTCAGGTCACCTTTTGTGTGACACAAAGATTTAAGTCAGATTTCTCTCTAAACATCAGTTTTACATCATTAACATGTTGATGTGTTGAAGCAGTAGATAATTTTACTATTGTATCCTGTCTTGTACCTTTGACGGTGTCTCTATGTCTCTATTCTTTCTTTACTTCCTGTTCTACCCGACTGGCCTTCATCAGGAGGGTCCCCCCTTATGATCCAGGTCCTGATCCAAGTTTCTTTCCTCTTAAAGGGGAGTTTTTCCTGCCACTGTTTATGTAATAATTGTTCGGGGGTCATGTTCTGGTCTCTGGAAAGATCCTGGAGACAACTTGTGTTGTAATAGACGCTATATAAATAAAATTGAATTGAATCTAAAAAACTCACTGGTAACAAATCCAAATTACTGCCGGAAATGCAGACCAAGCTCTTAAAACCAAAATAATGACTGAGCTTTTGTGACTTTGTGAACATTGTAGCGCTGACGTTGCAGCGACAACCTTGATAAAAATCGCTCCATATTAAAGCAATTCATGCCAATGAGGGAAAGTTTTCCTGGAATTCAGATTGAAACGCTCTCCAAGTGTGTAAACATGTCAACATGAGCTGGAAACAGAATTAGGACCAGGACAGGATGCGGCGACAGCGTTGAGGCTCCACTTACACTGCTGTTGCTCTGTGGCGTGGCCGTGTTAACCAGCACAGCAAACGTCTCCAGTCGCTGTCCTCCAGCCTCTCCTGCGTCAAACGCTCCGGGACCTGTCCGCCTCAGCTCCTCGGAGAAGATGTGAAGCCCCAGAAATAAACACAGACTCAACAATCAGTGTTAAACTGAAATAAATTCCACTGTCAGTTAAAGTTCAAGGAGCAAAATGAGCAGCGCCGTTAAACTCCAGATCATCTTCACCTGAGTGGAAAACATTTATACAGCTACTGTGACTTCACTTCCCACAAAAATAAACAAGTTTGGGATTACATGATACTTACTGTCCATTTTAGGAATATTAGCCGTGTCCTCTTCAGATGACCTGCACAAAGGAGATACTTTG
>JABWDQ010000225.1:0-45948 GCA_014839995.1 Xenentodon cancila
TGGATAAAAGTTACTCCAGACTGGCTCTTCTTCATATTTGCTGTACTGAACTGTCTTACTTTACTGGGAATCCCATGTAGTCCTGCTACAAGAATAAATTTGAGGAGAGTAAGGGTCACTACCACATGATTCCTGACACACCAGAGCAGCTCCATCTCAAGGAGGCCTCTGAACTTCAGAGCAACGTAAGTGGTTCAGACTCAGGGGGTCAACAAACACTTCACCAGACAAACTCACCGCTGTGGGTTCATTCACAAGTCCTGTCAAACGGATGTATGTAAGCCTGGTCTGCAGGTGGTCACATAGTGGAGGGTGCTGCTGTATTTATTGATGATTTCTGTGGCTGAATAGGCTGAATAAGGACGAGAGTGGCTTAGCAGCATAAAACAATTCCACTTAAATCATTTTGAATGAGTCAAAGCAAACAGCAGATCTCACACAACAATGTTTAAGATTCACTAAAGAATTTAAAAGCTGCAATATTTTATTTTATTTGTTTTTATGAAAACTGCTAAACAAACTTCACTTTTACTTCATACTTTACTTACTAATCAAAATCTCCCTGCTAATTCATTTGTTTAAAATGTCGTTAATGCTTCAGCTCATTCTGCCAACAGCTGTGTGTGTGTGTGTGTGTGTGTGTGTGTGGTGTGTGTGTGTGTGTGGTGTGTGTGTGTGTGTGTGTGTGTGTTGTGTGTGTGTGTGTGTGTGTGTGGTGTGTGTGTGTGTGTGTGTGTGTGTGTCTCTCCTCCAGGTTTTGTACTCTGACAGCTTCCGTAAGCAGGTCCAGGGCAAGGCCGCCTTCGTTCTGGACACACCTGAGATGAGACGTGTCAGGGAAACCCAGCGGATCATTTCTGGGGTGAAACTTTGTGCTTCATTTCTTTCTTCTCTTGGTTTAAACATGTAATTGTCTAGTTTAGGAGGACGTCTCTAGTGCATATTTGTTGGGTCACCAATGAAAACAGTGAGGAAGTGAGTTCATCAAGCCAATGTCCTCCTAACAAAGACATCAGTGTTTAAGAATTGTACAAAAATGTTTGCTGTTATTTGTAATAAAGGCAAAGTTAGTAAATAGCGACATGGAGCAGATTATTTGCCTGGTCTTAGTAAGTGTTTGGTGCTTTTATTGTGTTAATGTCTTAACTTCAGGACGATGAGCTCACAAGACTGAATTTTATGTTTCATTTCTGTCAAATGCTCTGATGTATAACAAAAAGATCATTTCTATCAACATTCAGATAAAAACACACCAGAATTTTCCTCCTTCAAACAAAGTTGATTTGTTGTTTTATGTTCATCCAGTCTGAAAACCACCTGGTTTGTAGTTCTTGTATAAACTTTGGAGACTTTTACTTCTTAGGTGAGATACCATGAAGACTTTGAGAAGAGCAAGGGCAGCTTCACTCCCACCACCTCTGACCCCGTGACGGAGCGAGTGAAGAAGAACACGCAGGACTTCAGCGACATCAGCTACGGCGGCATCCAGAGGCGGGTGGTGGAGATGGAGAGGAGACGTGCCATCGAGCACGACCAGGAGACCATCACTGGTACGGTCACCAGCATGTGAACCACGTTTAGAGATGATGGTGTTTTGTCAGATAAAATCATCAGAATGAGAGTCAAAAACTGGGAACAATATTGTTGAGGAAAAGTTGGATGAATTAAAGAAAGGATTGGGTCAGAGATCATCGTGAATGGTTTTGGGCTTGCGTTGGTTGTCAGTAACATTATAACACTTCAGTTGTGCACAAACCGTGTTGTTCTGATGTCGACACATAAAGCGGCATTCCCAGCACTTCCACCGCATCCTTGTCAGCGCTCCGAGCCCTCCCATTTCACCTGCATTCCCGCTCTACATCCCCAGCCTGGATGGATGTGTGGTCTTATTCCAGGTTTTACTCTGTCCTGTGAAAACTCAACCACCTGCTCCCACCAACAAACAACTTTTATCCTTGTCATGATACTTTTTTTTTTTGCCCTTGTTTGCACATATATTAATGGTTGATACCAAGTTGGTCGAACCCAAGAGTTATATATATATTTTAATCTTGCAACCGAGGGTTTTTTTTTTTTTGGTTTGGTTTTTTTTTTTTTTTTTTTTTTGGTCGTCTTTTTTGCTTAATTCGCTCTGGCTCTTCAGATCTGCGCGTGTGGCGCACAAACCCCGGCTCCGTGTTCGACTACGACCCTGCTGAGGACAACATCCGGTCCAGAAGTCTGCACATGATGCTGGTAAGACTCACAGTTCACTTCACCCGTCGGAAACTGATTTGACATCTTTGATAAATAGTGAGGTTTTAGTTTATCAAAGATCAACATCTGTCACGGTTGCTGATGACTTCACTGATGACTCACATGACTGCAGTTTATTCATCCTGTGAGTGAAGCTGACATGTTGGCCTAAAGGTGAAGGATTTGCTCAGTAGACTTCTGTTGCACCAACACATTTATTTGGACCTTATTGTGTTCCAGATAACAGTTTTAAGATGTTAGTCCCCCACATACTCTTAATAGAGGCGCAAAATGAAGTTTCAAAATCAGGCATTAAATCACACAGCAAGGTAACGAGCTGAAGATTAACGGCTGATAATGCAGGACTGGTCTCTCCAGCATCGCTTGTATTTTACATGACCCGTTGGATTTTCTGACAGTACAAGCACAGAGGCGCAGCAAAGAGCGCTCTCGCTCCACCAGCGCCCTGAGCGGCATGGCTGATGAAAAGTCTGTAGCCATTGCTGTAGAGAGACAGGTGGTGGTCAGCATCCTGAGACACCTCAGACTTTTCATCAGCCATGCCGCTCAGGGCGCTATTAAGATCTGTTGCCAAGCAACACGTGACAAAGTGTTTATATTGTAGGTACATCAGCAATAAGGCTTTGCTTGTTTTTTTTGTTTTTTTTTGTAGGCTACCAGCAGACTAAGACTGTGGAGGTGCAGCAGAGGTCGTCATCTGTTGCCACCCAGCAGACCACAGTCTCCTCCATCCCCTCACACCCATCTACCACTGGGGTTAGTAACACACACGTCTTTGCACGCACCAGCCGCTACGTACGAGATCAGCATCCACGGGGCAAGCTGAACGTCTTCCTGCCATCAAACCTGTGGCTTAACTCAACGTGTAGCTTTTCTTGTTGCTCTTTAACTGTATTGAAGTTGTGTTGTAATTCCCGGTGTTAAGTCTCTTGTCATCAATATGCTGCTTCCCTGTTACCTGTGGATGTGACGTGGGCTTCATGACCCGACACATATAAATACTTCTAATTATACTTAACATGCCTACTATGAATGACAGATTTATTCAGGATTGATCCAAGACGCTGCCGTGGAAGAGTACGGCTCCACTACATAGCATAGAGAAGTGGGTGTGTGGGTCTCTTACTCCTTCTTTTTTTGTTTTGTTTTATTTTTTTATTTACTTTTTTTTCCTCTCCGGGGATCAATAAAAAATAGTTGGACTGTTATAAGGGCTGGTGAAGGGAACACACTTGCACACACCTACACACACATTAAAAAGACAAAAGCCCTCGGTTGCAAGATTAAAATACATATATATATAAATAACTCTTAGTTCTACCAACTTGGTATCAACCACTAATATATGTGCAAACAAGGGCAAAAACAAAAAAAAAGTCTGCCTCCTGCTTTTAACTTTCACTTTGTGCATTTTTCCCTCCACACACCCACTTCTCAGTGGCTCTTCTGAAATTGACATCAGACTCAATTATTGATGAACCACATCTTAAATAAATGGATGAGCTTTCATGATGTTCCAGGAAAAGGCAAACTCAGTAATACTTTTAAGATTTCTTACTGATCAACCGTTTTTTGACACTATTCAGGCAACGTTTGGTCTATAATTGATAAGATTTGATGAGACATCATACACAAACATTTGAACTTATAAGTGGATTTCATGAGGACTTTAACGTAAATACTTTTCAGCACTCCTTAAACACTTCCAAGTATTATAGACTATGTCATCATGCCCATGATGTCATCATTTGAGGACTGTAGTTTTGAAGTTTTCAGTGATCCATGTCTTATAGTTAACTTGATTAGAAAAAAACCCAAACACATTTGATACCTAAGATCTATTATGGACTTGTTTTTAGAAGGAACACCTGCACACTCATCAATATTAACACCATATTTGATATTGACACCATATTTTGTGTCTCCTCTTCATCTGGTGCAGCAGTGACGCTTCTCCAAGTGTAGCTACTCCGAAGTGGTGCAGCTTCTCATTCTTCGAGTCACCAGCCACAGTTTGTGACGTCACGTGACAGCAGCAACATGGATCAACCCAGCAGAGAATATTGTCTTTTTGCTCCAATGCCATTCCCAAGTCCACGAAGCACATGTGGACTGGCTGGGCAAACATGACCATGACCTGTTAAGGACCCTAATGATGGTATTGTTACGATCCAGTCACTGTTTAACATAGCAAATGTTTTATTTTTATACATTATTATAGAATATTTTTATAAATGATTTAAAATCAAGGAACACCTCGCCCAGGCGTGGGTTACCAGGGTCACCCTGGAGCCAGGCCTGTGGGATGAGTTTCCTCCATCTGGCTTCTGCAGAGTCCAGAGTCCAGCCTGACGGACAGTCTGGACTCTGGACTCTGCAGAAGCCAGCGGGACAGTCTGGACACGTCACCGGTCAATCAAAGGATTTTATGTCTGACTTAGGATTGTATTGCTTTCAATATCAAAGTTTGAAAGGATTTTGTTTTCGGCTTCATCAGAGCCAAAGGTGTCTTCAAGGAGGAACCCATCATTTTGCTGTTGGCCATTTATCCAAAATGTAGTTCATATGTACGACAGGCTGCAGACACTGTACACCAGGATGTATGTTTCACTTTTCATATTTTCTTTTGTAGTAAATCTTAGTTCTATTTGTAAAAAAGGCTTATGATATGAAATCTCAGGACATTTCAAATGTTCTCACAAAAAACACAATTTATTTACAATATTTACACAATTTAAAAAAGTAGAAAAGAGAACAGAAAAGAAATCTTGGGTGACGATGAAGACAAATAAACTCGGCTCTTCGGGGTCACGTCGAAATCACCAGTCGTCTGTGGATAATAAAAATACACGTCTCAATGTCTTAATGTGGCTGTTTTTTTTTTTCTACTCGACTATTAAAAAACCCCAAGTGAACAGGATGTAAAACTAACCAGCTGCGCTGTGAGGATCCGTCCTCCACCAAATCAGATGTATGATCTTCCGGTCATTTTAAATCAATAAATAATGGGGATCAGACCAGTCTGTGGATGATAAAAATACACACGTTTTAATATCTTTATGTGGATGTTTTTTTCGACTGGAGTAAACCGGAGCTCTCGGAGAAAACCAAGGTGAAGTTAAAAACGTACCTTCGTATCACGTGTTCTGCGTCAACTTCACAGCAACCACGGGTGACGCTGCAGCTCCTGCAGGCTGGGACGCTGTCTGGGACTGATGGTCAGGCACTTTTTCAAGAAGTCTTCACAGTCTTTCGAGAAGCCTTCTTTGATTTTGATGGTCTTCGACAGGTATTTGTATGATGAGAAGCACTCGTTGTAGAGAGCTTCATAGAGGACGACTCCCATCTGCCACACTGTCGTAGGTCCTGCAGTGTATGAACGATCATACAGCATCTCCGGAGGGACGTGAGGACTGGTGCCGCAGAAGACCGTGTAGCGAGATCTTTCCGCGACAAAGCAACTCAGTCCAAAGTCAATGAGGCGAACTCGAGGGACATCTGAACCGGTCTCAATCAAGATGTTCTCCGGTTTGATGTCTCTGTGGAAGATTTGTTTTTCCTCCAGATAAACCGCGGCATCCACCAGCTGCTTCATGATCACTTTGGCCTCGTTCTCCCCCAGCGAACCATGATTTATAATACAGTTGCAGAGGTCATCTGCGGGCATTGGCCTCTCCATGACCAGGACCAGTTTATCACTGAGATCAAACCAGTCCAGCAGGGACACGGGTGCTGAATGTCCCGGTGAACTTGAACGTCCCTCCTGCAGCTTCAGCATTGCCGCCACCTCCAGAGGAACTTGCGTCCCGTCTTCGTATTGGTGACTGCACAACGCTTTGTCCTTTTTAATGTGTTTGATGGCCACTTGTAAATTGTCAGACTTTCGGTAGCCGGCAAACACAGACCCGCAGCCTCCTTCCCCGAGCAGACCCTGCTGCTCATATTTGTCCAGGAATTCAGCTCTTTCCTCGAGGGTTCGGTCTTGTTTGGTCCCCGTCTTCTTTACCCTCTTTCTCGGCGTTTCTTCACCGTCGTCGGCCTTTCTCTTGGCGTGTTGCTTTGTATCGCCCTCAGGAATCGTGTGACTTTCCAAGTTGCTACTGCAACTTGCACCCGTGTAACACGAGGAGGCCGCGATCTCCTGGTCCAAGACGTGGGTCAGACTTCTAAGCGTCGCCTTTTTCTTTGGCTTTTCCTCAGATCCGTGGCCGTTGTCTTCCGCTGCTGTCGCCACGTTTCCATCATTGCTGTGACTTGTTGAAGCTTCACACAGCTCGGAAACTCTCCTCCTCTTTGCGGATGGCTGCTCGTTGGGGCTCGACCGTCTTTTACAGGTGTTGCTGCAGCTTTCTTCTGCTGATGGACGTGTCGCGCAGGAACTGGACTCCTCTTTCTCCTGATCGGTGCGGTCAGCGCTGCTCTTATGCGTCGAACTCATTTTCTTGCTCAATTTCGAAGAAATGTAAGATATAATAATCTTTTCCAACAAAGTTAGCTCCACTCGTCTTTCTTGGCTCTCTTTGGTTGTTTGGAACGCAGATTCTTGGTTTCTCGACACTTATATACTTTCTGTCATTGACGTCAAAAGAGACACGAGAATTCCACATTTGCGTCAGGTTGCCTTGACATCGAACGAGAACTGGAACGTAACACAATCTGCAGAATTCAAATAAATACAAACGTTCACAATCTGCAGAATTCAAATAAATACAAACGTTCACAATCTGCAGAATTCAAATAAATACAAACGTCACCCAATCTGCAGAATTCAAATAAATACAAACGTCACCCAATCTGCAGAATTCAAATAAATACAAACGTCACCCAATCTGCAGAATTCAAATAAATACAAACGTCACCCAATCTGCAGAATTCAAATAAATACAAACGTTCACAATCGGCAGAATTCAAATAAATACAAACGTTTACAATCTAGAGAATTCAAATAAATACAAACGTTCACAATCTGCAGAATTCAAATAAATACAAACGTTCACAATCTGCAGAATACAAATAAATACAAACGTCACACAATCTGCAGAATTCAAATAAATACAAACGTTCACAATCTGCAGAATTCAAATAAATACAAACGTCACACAATCTGCAGAATTCAAATAAATACAAACGTTCACAATCTGCAGAATTCAAATAAATACAAACGTCACCCAATCTGCAGAATTCAAATAAATACAAACGTCACCCAATCTGCAGAATTCAAATAAATACAAACGTTCACAATCTGCAGAATTCAAAAAAATACAAACGTTCACAATCTGCAGAATTCAAAAAAATACAAACGTCACCCAATCGGCAGAATTCAAATAAATACAAACGTCACACCATCTGCAGAATTCAAATAAATACAAACGTTCACCATCTGCAGAATTCAAATAAATACAAACGTTCATAATCTAGAGAATTCAAATAAATACAAATGTTCACAATCTGCAGAATTCAAATAAATACAAACGTCACACAATCTGCAGAATTCAAATAAATACAAACGTTCACAATCTAGAGAATTCAAATAAATACAAACGTTCACAATCTGCAGAATTCAAATAAATACAAACGTCACAATCTGCAGGATTCAAATAAATACAAACGTTCACAATCTGCAGAATTCAAATAAATACAAACGTCACACAATCTGCAGAATTCAAATAAATACAAACGTCACACAATCTGCAGAATTCAAATAAATACAAACGTTCACAATCTGCAGAATTCAAATAAATAGAAACGTCACACAATCTGCAGAATTCAAATAAATACAAACGTTCACAATCTGCAGAATTCAAATAAATACAAACGTTCACAATCTGCAGAATTCAAATAAATACAAACGTTCCCAATCTAGAGAATTCAAATAAATACAAACGTTCCCAATCTGCAGAATTCAAATAAATACAAATGTTCACAATCTGCAGAATTCAAATAAATACAAACGTCACACAATCTGCAGAATTCAAATAAATACAAACGTCACACAATCTGCAGAATTCAAATAAATACAAACGTTCACAATCTGCAGAATTCAAATAAATACAAACGTTCACAATCTAGAGAATTCAAATAAATACAAACGTTCACAATCTGCAGAATTCAAATAAATACAAACGTTCACAATCTGCAGAATTCAAATAGATACAAACGTCACACAATCTGCAGAATTCAAATAAATACAAACGTTCACAATCTGTAAAATTCAAATAAACACAAACGTCACACAATCTGCAGAATTCAAATAAATACAAACGTTTACAATCTAGAGAATTCAAATAAATACAAACGTTCACAATCTGCAGAATTCAAATAAATACAAACGTCACACAATCTGCAGAATTCAAATAAATACAAACGTCACACAATCTGCAGAATTCAAATAAATACAAACGTTCATAATCTGCAGAATTCAAATAAATACAAACGTCACACAATCTGCAGAATTCAAATAAATACAAACGTCACACAATCTGCAGAATTCAAATAAATACAAACGTTCACAATCTGCAGAATTCAAATAAATACAAACGTCACACAATCTGCAGAATTCAAATAAATACAAACGTTCACAATCTGCAGAATTCAAATAAATACAAACGTTCATAATCTGCAGAATTTAAATAAATACAAACGTTCCCAATCTAGAGAATTCAAATAAATACAAACGTTCACAATCTGCAGAATTCAAATAAATACAAACGTCACACAATCTGCAGAATTCAAATAAATACAAACGTCACACAATCTGCAGAATTCAAATAAATACAAACGTCACACAATCTGCAGAATTCAAATAAATACAAACGTCACACAATCTGCAGAATTCAAATAAATACAAACGTCACACAATCTGCAGAATTCAAATAAATACAAACGTCACACAATCTGCAGAATTCAAATAAATACAAACATTCACAATCTAGAGAATTCAAATAAATACAAACGTTCACAATCTGCAGAATTCAAATAAATACAAACGTCACACAATCTGCAGAATTCAAATAAATACAAACATTCACAATCTAGAGAATTCAAATAAATACAAACGTTCACAATCTGTAAAATTCAAATAAACACAAACGTCACACAATCTGCAGAATTCAAATAAATACAAACGTTTACAATCTAGAGAATTCAAATAAATACAAACGTTCACAATCTGCAGAATTCAAATAAATACAAACGTCACACAATCTGCAGAATTCAAATAAATACAAACGTTCACAATCTGCAGAATTCAAATAAATACAAACGTCACACAATCTGCAGAATTCAAATAAATACAAACGTTCACAATCTGCAGAATTCAAATAAATACAAACATCACACAATCTGCAGAATTCAAATAAATACAAACGTCACACAATCTGCAGAATTCAAATAAATACAAACGTCACACAATCTGCAGAATTCAAATAAATACAAACGTCACCCAATCTGCAGAATTCAAATAAATACAAACGTTCACAATCTGCAAAATTCAAATAAATACAAACGTTCACAATCTGCAGAATTCAAATAAATACAAACGTCACACAATCTGCAGAATTCAAATAAATACAAACGTTCACAATCTGCAAAATTCAAATAAATACAAACGTTCACAATCTGCAGAATTCAAATAAATACAAACGTTCACAATCTGCAGAATTCAAATAAATACAAACGTTCACAATCTGCAGAATTCCAAATACTTTGATTACGTTGCCTAGCAACCAGGTTACATTGTATGTATATATATATATATATATATATATATATATATATATATATATATATATATATATATATACTTAGTTTTTTGTTTTTTTTTAACTGTGTGCATACAAATTATTGGTTGGAACCAAAATTTGCCAAAGCCTAAAAACTGTATATGTGTAAATATGAATTTTGATTTTGCAGCAGATACATTTGTACAAAAAACAGGTATGATAAAATTAGTACTATTAAAAAAAAACAAGGGGAACAGGATGTAAAACTAACCGGAGCTGCGCTGTGAGGACCCATCCTCCACCAAATCAGATGCATTTTTTTCCAGTGTTTTTAAAAAATGGTCAGGATTAGACCAGACTTTTAGCAGCTTGCTTTTTTGTTGTTATTACACTTCTGAATCAGATTTAGAATCAGATTTATTCACCAAGTATGTTAACATACACAACAACTTATTTGGCAGCAGTTGTGTCCAGTTGATGAAATGTGATACATATTTATTAAGAATAAAAGTGGGAAATAGTGAAAAAAATAATCTTACTGCAAAAATATACAAAAAAATCACAATAATAGTGCAAATAATACGTTATTAACCAACTGACTTGTCACATCTTGCTGCCCCTAGTGGCTTCAATTCAATTCAATTTCAATTCAATTTTATTTATATAGCGTCTATTACAACACAAGTTGTCTCTAGGCGCTTTCCAGAGACCCAGAACATGACCCCCGAGCAATTATTACATAAACAGCGGCAGGTAAAAACTCCCCTAGTGGAAGAAAAACCTTAAGCCAAACAGTGGCAAGGAAAAACTCCCCTTTAAGAGGGAAGAAACCTTGAGCAGGACCTGGCTCATGAGGGGGGACCCTCCTGCCGAAGGCCAGCCGGGTAGAGCAAGAAATAAGAAAGAATAGAGACATAGAGACACCGTCAAAGGTACAAGATAGGATACATTAGTAACTATCATTGGTAGTCCAATTAGACTTCTGTGAATATGGGTGATATATGGATAGACGGTGATACAAGGGGATGAGGACTGCAGGTCGGGGTGTCAGCAAATATCCAACAGACATCCACACAGACAGGTGAAGGCAGACACTGGGATGGTCAGAGGCGGAACTGCAGGTCAGCAAGCAGCTCCTGAGGCTCTGGTCCGCAGGACATGCAAAGAAGAGGAAAAGAAGGGCCAGACAAGCACAAAAAACTACCAGAACAATGGACCACAATTAAGTTTATGGGATATTGTTAATAAATGAGGGTTGAGGTGAAGAAGAGACAGAGAAGGCAAAGAGAAACAGAGAAGGTGAAAGGCACCACTCAGTGGATCATGTTGGTGCCCCCCTGCAGCATAGGCCTATAACAGCATATCTACACCGAAGCTATGTTTAAAATGAGCTGCTCTAATCTGGTCCTGTAGCTGCAGCTTTGACTACTGGCCCTGACACATTAAGGTACTAAATGTACACTAACTATATGCTTTATTAAACAGAAATGTTTTAAGTTTAGTTTTAAAGGTGGAGGTGGTATCAGCCTCCTTAACCCAAACTGGAAGTTGGTTCCAGAGTGATGGTGCCTGATAACAGAAAGCCCGTCCTCCAAATCTACATTTCGATACTCTAGGAACTACGAGTAAACCTGCACCCTGAGAACGGAGAGCTCTATTAGGAACGTACGGTACTATCAGGTCTTGCAAATATCGCGGCGCTAGGCCATTTTGGACCTTATATGCCAGTAATAAAATTTTGAATTGGATTCTAAATTTTACAGGGAGCCAATGGAGGGAAGCTAAAACTGGAGAGACGTGGTCTCTCTTGTTGATTCCTGTCAGCACTCGCGCTGCTGCATTTTGGATCAGCTGGAGGCTGTTAAGAGAATTACTTGGACATCCAGCCAACAACACGTTACAGTAATCTAGTCTAGAAGATACGAACGCATGAATTAGTTTTTCGGCATCACTCTGCGAGAGGATGCTCCTAATCTTTGCGATATTACGGAGGTGGAAAAACGCAGTTTTACAAACCTGATTAATATGCTGTTTAAATGACAAATCCTGATCGAATATAACGCCAAGGTTTCGCACAGTTTTACTGGAGGCCATCGCAAGACCATCTAATCCCTTCCTAAGCTGTTTGGGACCACAAACAACAGTCTCTGTTTTATCAGAATTTAATAACAAAAAATTTCTGGACATCCAGTCCTTGATGTCCTTAATACACATCTGAAGTTTGTCTAATGGTTCTGTTTCATCTGGCTTCATAGACAGATACAGCTGCGTATCATCAGCATAACAATGAAAATTAATGCCGTGGTTCCGGATAATACTTCCCAAGGGCTGCATGTATAAACTGAACAGGATTGGCCCTAGCACTGAACCCTGCGGGACACCATAGCAGACCCTCGTCTGTACGGAAGAAACCTCATGAAGATGAACAAACTGGAATCTATCAGACAGATATGATTTAAACCAATCTAGAGCTGTCCCTTTAATCCCAACAACATACTCTAGCCTCTGCAGTAAAATGCTGTGATCTATAGTATCAAAAGCAGCGCTGAGGTCCAGCAGAACCAGTATGGACACTAACCCATTATCTGAGGCCATAAGAAGGTCATTCGAGACTCGAACCAGTGCTGTTTCTGTGCTATGATGCATTCTGAACCCTGACTGAAAAATTTCAAATAGATCATTTCTATACAAATGCTCACACAGCTGGCTTGCAACTACCCTTTCCAGAATTTTAGAGATAAATGGAAGGTTGGAAATTGGTCTATAGTTAGCTAAAATGTCTGGGTCAAGAGAGGGTTTTTTAAGTAATGGTTTGATTACTGCGACTTTAAAAGCCTGTGGCACATATCCTAAGACTAGGGACAAGTTGATCAGTTTCAGTATTGTCGGTCCAATCAGAGAGAAAACATTTTTGAGTAGTCGAGTAGGGATTGGGTCTAACAGACACGTGGATGATTTAGATCCATTGACGACTGAGGTCAGCTCAGAGAGGTCAACAGGAACAAAACAGTCTAGAGTCAGGTCGGAGCATAAGGGGGTCGCCGAGGTTGAAGAAATTCCCACAGCCACTGCCGGGAGGGCCTGGCCGATTTCCTCTCTAATTCTGACAATTTTATTGCTAAAGAAGCTCATAAAGTCTTCACTACTGAGAGCTGCAGGGATGCACGGCTCAACAGAGTTGTGGCTCTTTGTCAGCCTGGCTACAGTGCTGAACAGAAAACGTGGGTTATTTTTATTATCCTCTATTAACACTGAATAATAGGCTGTTCTAGCTTTGCGAAGCGCTTTTTTATACACTATTAGACTATCTTTCCATGCATAATAAATATCTACAGACCTACTAGAGTACCACTTTCTTTCCAGTACCACTTTCTTTCCAAACGGCATTACACCAAGACGCTACTCAACTAATGGTGAAACCATCTGTAAATACACTTTGCTCAGTCTACCTCAGAAAGCTTTCATGCCTCAGTGACATGGAAGAGGTCATCTCAGACAAGATGACTTGACAGTACCTATACTACTTAAAAAACTGGAAACACAACCTGCTGTTTATTTAAAGTATATTTAAACTTGTAACATGTTTATCACTTGAGTTCTCGACATATCTGTGAATTTAGGTGCAGATTTCAAACATTTTTGGCCACAATATTTAAAGATTTGTCCTTTCAGCATCAGACTGAGATCAATAATAGTTTCATTGAGGCTCACTGAAAGATGAAAAATTAAAATAAAAGTTCACTCCCTCTTGGAAGCAGCAAGAAAGCAGCTTGAAAAGCACTTTTAAATCTGAGTAATTAAATTAAAGCAGTTCTGTTTTCATCTATCAGAAAACAGAAGAAATTCTCATCTTCATTGTGTTTTAAGTGATCGTTTCCATTTTCACAAACAATTCAAATCACTGAGGAGTTTTAAAAATATCTTTATTCAAACAATGAGCAAGTAAAATATTTATATTAAAGAAATGACAAAATTCATCAAATTAAAACAAAAAGTCAACTTACAGCTTATCGGAGCACTTAGCTCTCCTTTAAATGCAGTTTGTAAGGTTTTCAGTGTTAAATATTGTAATAAGGCAGAGTGAAGGTAGCTTCATGAAAACAGGCTTCAAACCTTTAATAATGTCATTAGTCACATGTAAACATGTCAAACGAGTGGTTGATTAGAGACTTGTGACAGTTTGTTCAGAACAGTTTAACAACAGGAACCGTTAAAGCAACGTAAAAAGGGAACAATTACGATTCGTCTAGATTCATATTGTGTCAACAATTTCATTTGACATTTCTTGTGTCTGATACCCGCAGGTTGTCCATTAAACACTGCTGCCGAGTGTAAAAACGGTTTTTGGCTAAAAATATTCTGGTAAAAAGCTCCAGTTTGTTGTCAGTCTGAAGTCAGAAATCATTTTCCACCGCATGGGGCCACCGCCAACCAGGGAACCGAGATGGCGGCGGACACCCAATCCAGCGCCACTCTCGGGACCCTGGGTCTCTGGAGAGAGCGTAGACTTGCAACTTGTAATAGATGCTATATTAATAAAACTGAATTGAAACTGAAATAGTTTGATGCATTTATTTGATGCTTACTTGGCTGATAAGTTTAGCAGCCTGGGAGGCCTTCTTGATGTCAGGACGGTCAACTACAGTAGTGTAGTGCAGGTCGGCTTTGGCATCTTTCTTGTAAGCAACCTGTGGGGTTGTGCAGAACAACAATGTATAGTATGTCACAAAAATGTAAGCAGCACATTTAATGAAGAGACTTGTGAGAGAATCTGCACATGAAAACAGATATGCTGTTACTCACATTGCTCTGATTCTTGGCCACGTCCATGGCTGCTGAACATCAGGTGGTGTTGTCATCTGGTTAGACACTGACTTTCCCTTTTCTTTCTCAAACTTCTGCTTGTACAGTTTCTGTAAAGACAGAACACAGAGTCAAGGGCAGGTGCATGGAAAAGGTCTAGGATTATGGTATGACTGAGGTATTTTGTAAAATAAAGCTGAGAAAGTTGCACCCCGCTGACGAGCTTATTGATCTTCCTGCTGTGGGCGGAGTCACGGGTCTCAGGATGGTGCTGAATGAGGCAGACTGCATGGCCTTCTTACCTTCCTCCTTGTATTTACTCTGCAGAAAGATAAAAGGAAGTAACAGCTTGAAAAATAAATAATGTGCAGCTATTCCATTTTTAAAATTTATTTTATTCCATGCAAGACAAAAATAAATTGTTATTGATCATTTCTTTGCCTTTTCGTACTTGTCTTTGTACTTCACCTGAAGAGGTCAACAGGTTCAAGTTCACATCCTGTTGAGGAACACTTAAAGATGCCATTTTTCATGCACGGATTCAGTTTTCTATAGACCTCAAAATGTTGTAAATGAAAAAGAAACAACTCACATCACTGGCCGTCTCAGAATTGTTCTTGTAAAGGACGGTGTGTTTGTCATCAGCCACAGGTATCACACAACCCTTCAGCATCTCTCTGTCATACTTGTACTCAACCTGTGGGTGAAGCAGTGCAAGTAAAATCAGAACATACTTGTCCTACAATTAAATCTAAAATCAAAATCACACACTTAAATTAACTCACATCACTCTGTTGCAAGGAATTTTTGGCAGCGTTGACAAAGTCAGGTCTGTCAGCCGTCCAGATCCACTCAAACTTCTTCTTGCAGTCAAGCTAAAAATAGAAAAGAAAATGTAATATTTTGTCAGGATTTGTAGGTATTATTAGTACAGTTATTAACAGACAGACATTTACTGATTCTTCACCGAAAGCTGCTTACATTGGTGATGTTCTTGTAGGCCTCCTCAGCAGCACGGATCTCATGAGCCTCAACTGCATCAGTTGCTACACAAAAGGAAACAGAGAAAGGCAGGTAAGCTGAGAAAAATGTGTCATTGGGGCTTTCGTGGCTTAAAATACCACAACGCATCTAAAAATTAAACTCTTCAACCAGGCCTTATTGAAAGTCTATTATCACCCATCAGTCATGTGTGAAAACAAAGATTTTACATTTTAGATATGTCTCTCCACTGCTGGGCAACAACTGCACTGCATGTTAAGATGAGCTGAAGTTTCATGAATCAATGAAAAATGACAATATTGATGGTGGGATTAGAGCATGAAAGAGAAGGATGATACGTATGGAAGTTAAAACCACTTTTAAGTGGACTGATGGGATGGAAATGTTGCCAACATGATGAATACTTGATGTGATCAAACCTTGTCCACAAACACCAGATAGGAGCAGTGACTCCCGCTATAAAACGACTCCATCTTCATGTCCTGAGTGTTTGTGGACAGGGATCAGCTGACAGGGTCCACTGCTCTCCGGCTGGTTACCTTACTGCCCGTGATGGACTGACAAAGGGCCGTGAGGATGTCGGGCCGAAGCAACTCATTGAATTAAATGAACTAAACTGATACATCGCCTCACTGTGAAGCGCCTTGTTCCTCTCAGCCTGCAGCAACTCGGGAGTGTCCCTCACAAAGCATCCAACACCCTTCAGCCAATCCAGGTCCTCCTTGTACTGGACCTGAAAGCATCGTTAAAAATATTTAAACTCAAATAAAGCCCAGCATGTCAATGGGATTATGTGTCCTTTAGTCTACTGTAAATATGTTGACACCGTGTGTGAAGTTAGAGTGTAAATCCAGAGGACCCACATTGCTGATGTTTTCAGCAACTACTCTGTTGAAGTAGAACTCGGGACGGTCAGGGATGGACTTCCAAGTACCCAGAGAGTTGATGTACTTCTCCCTGTATTTCACCTTTGGTATAAAAATGAAGAGACAAATCAGAGATCAAAGCACTGACCTGAAAACGTATATAAAAGTGGGACTGTATTCATTACGGACCTCGCTGATGTCATCTGTGACTTTGCGGTGGTAGATGATGTCCAGAGCATCCTTAACTGTGTGGTAGTGGCCTTGAAAAGCTCAAAGGTTTCCTTGTAACGCAGCTGAAGGCATTAAAAAAAAGAAAAGTGTGAGATGTTCATCAAAACCCAAGATGTACAGACGTATTCATAGCTTTTCCTTTCCTGTCTATGCTTTTAACATTTATTTCACAGACCTCTAAAGGTCGTGTTTTGCACTGTAAAATGTTAAAAATGTATTTTTAAAAATTCTGTCAGGTTTATCATAAATATCCTGAAGTTGTCCCTACTGAATCCCTACTCGACTACTCAAAAATGTTTTCTCTCTGATTGGACTGACAATACTGAAACAGATCAACTTGTCCCTAGTCTTAGGATATGTACCACAGGCTTTTAAAGTCGCAGTAATCAAACCATTACTTAAAAAACCCTCTCTTGACCCAGACATTTTAGCTAACTATAGACCAATTTCCAACCTTCCATTTATCTCTAAAATTCTGGAAAGGGTAGTTGCAAGCCAGCTGTGTGAGCATTTGTATAGAAATGATCTATTTGAAATTTTTCAGTCAGGGTTCAGAATGCATCATAGCACAGAAACAGCACTGGTTCGAGTCTCGAATGACCTTCTTATGGCCTCAGATAATGGGTTAGTGTCCATACTGGTTCTGCTGGACCTCAGCGCTGCTTTTGATACTATAGATCACAGCATTTTACTGCAGAGGCTAGAGTATGTTGTTGGGATTAAAGGGACAGCTCTAGATTGGTTTAAATCATATCTGTCTGATAGATTCCAGTTTGTTCATCTTCATGAGGTTTCTTCCGTACAGACGAGGGTCTGCTATGGTGTCCCGCAGGGTTCAGTGCTAGGGCCAATCCTGTTCAGTTTATACATGCAGCCCTTGGGAAGTATTATCCGGAACCACGGCATTAATTTTCATTGTTATGCTGATGATACGCAGCTGTATCTGTCTATGAAGCCAGATGAAACAGAACCATTAGACAAACTTCAGATGTGTATTAAGGACATCAAGGACTGGATGTCCAGAAAGTTTTTGCTACTAAATTCTGATAAAACAGAAGTTGTTGTTTGTGGTCCCAAACACCTCAGGAAGGGATTAGATGGTCTTGCGATGGCCTCCAGTAAAACTGTGCGAAACCTTGGCGTTATATTCGATCAGGATTTGTCATTTAAACAGCATATTAATCAGGTTTGTAAAACTGCGTTTTTCCACCTCCGTAATATCGCAAAGATTAGGAGCATCCTCTCGCAGAGTGATGCCGAAAAACTAATTCATGCGTTCGTATCTTCTAGACTAGATTACTGTAACGTGTTGTTGGCTGGATGTCCAAGTAATTCTCTTAACAGCCTCCAGCTGATCCAAAATGCAGCAGCGCGAGTGCTGACAGGAATCAACAAGAGAGACCACGTCTCTCCAGTTTTAGCTTCCCTCCATTGGCTCCCTGTAAAATTTAGAATCCAATTCAAAATTTTATTACTGGCATATAAAGTCCAAAATGGCCTAGCGCCGCGATATTTGCAAGACCTGCTGGTACCGTACGTTCCTAATAGAGCTCTCCGTTCTCAGGGTGCAGGTTTACTCGTAGTTCCTAGAGTATCGAAATGTAGATTTGGAGGACGGGCTTTCTGTTATCAGGCACCATCACTCTGGAACCAACTTCCAGTTTGGGTTAAGGAGGCTGATACCACCTCCACCTTTAAAACTAAACTTAAAACATTTCTGTTTAATAAAGCATATAGTTAGTGTACATTTAGTACCTTAATGTGTCAGGACCAGTAGTCAAAGCTGCAGCTGCAGGACCAGACTAGAGCAGCTCATCTTAAACAGCTTCGGTGTAGATATGCTGTTATAGGCCTATGCTGCAGGGGGGCACCAACATGATCCACTGAGTGGTGCCTTTCACCTTCTCTGTTTCTCTTTGTCTTCTCTGTCTCTTCTTCACCTCAACCCTCATTGATTAACAATATCCCATAAACTTAATTGTGGTCCATTGTTCTGGTAGTTTTTTGTGCTTGTCTGGCCCTTCTTTTCCTCTTCTTTGCATGTCCTGCGGACCAGAGCCTCAGGAGCTGCTTGCTGACCTGCAGTTCCGCCTCTGACCATCCCAGTGTCTGCCTTCACCTGTCTGTGTGAATGTCTGTTGGATGCTTGCTGACACCCCGACCTGCAGTCCTCATCCCCTTGTATCACCGTTTATCCATATATCACCCATATTCACAGAAGTCTAATTGGACTACCAAGGACAGTTACTAATGTATCCTATCTTGTACCTTTGACGGTGTCTCTATGTCTCTATTCTTTCTTATTTCTTGCTCTACCCGGCTGGCCTTCGGCAGGAGGGTCCCCCCTCATGAGCCAGGTCCTGCTCAAGGTTTCTTCCCTCTTAAAGGGGAGTTTTTCCTTGCCACTGTTTGGCTTAAGGTTTTTCTTCCACTAGGGGAGTTTTTACATGCCGCTGTTTATGTAATAATTGCTCGGGGGTCATGTTCCGGGTCTCTGGAAAGCGCCTAGAGACAACTTGTGTTGTAATAGACGCTATATAAATAAAATTGAATTGAAAATTGAATTGAATTGTGTGTTGTTTCCATTGTTTTTTCAAGTGTAATCTCTAAAATGTAGAGTTAATAACATATAGTGACGGAGCTCACTCACGTCGCTGGTCTGCAGGTCGGCTTTCTTAGCGCGGATCAGGAGGGGCGTGTCAGGAGGGGCGGATCAGGAGGGGCGTGTCAGGAGGGGCGGATCAGAAGGGGCGTGTCAGGAGGGGCGGATCAGAAGGGGCGTGTCAGCAGTGGCGGTGTACCTGTGCTTCATCTTCTCATACTGCCCTCTGTATTTGTTCTGCGGGAAGAAATAATGTTATTCACTACAAAAGGAGGTTTTAGATCTGTTTATTGATAACTGTAATAATTAGAACAAATAATTGCTCTGGGTTTGTAGATCAACTGAGAAGAGATTGACAGTAAAAGATCAAGACAAACCTGTTTCTATTCTCCGAAACCCTTCAAATATTTAGTTTGCAGACCTGATGTGGGTAACCTGTGTTTATAGAGTGATACAGTGTGTGTGGGAACGGACTAAAAATGAAAAAAGAACAAAGAACTTACATTGCTCACTTGTGTTTTCAGGTCAGTCACACGCTTGTAGTCTCAGTTGGGTCTGGGTGTATGATACTTCCTACATTCTTCGCAAGTGGATTTGCTGAAACCTTTGTTATGATTTCAGGTGGCAGTTTAACAGTGGTGGGCCTGTAGCGACCTGGATCCGTCTCTTCTTTGTCTCTTTTTAAAGGACACAAAGGTCGGCATCATTAAGAGAAGGTGGAAGCCTTCAGTTCTTAAACTATCTTGAATCATTTTAAGCAGAGGGGGTGCCAAAACATCCTGAGAAGCCCTGTAAAAATCTGAACCAAACCCGTCTGGACCCGGTGCCTTGTTATTTAATTTATTTTTTTAATTTAATAGCTTCTCGCAGCTCAGACAGTGTAAAGTCAGAGTCCAAGTTTTCCGTTATGGTTGCATCTAGTTTATCAAAAAAAAGATCATAATCCTCCTGTGTTGCAAATGACTTGGAGGTGTAGAAATCTGTGTAGAATCGTCTAAATTCCTCATTAATGTCCTTCAAATTTGTGAGCAATCGGCCAGATTTATTTTATGGATAGCTCGTTTTGCTTGTTCTCCCATCGGTTGTCCTGCCAACAGTTTTTGTGGCTTGTCCCCTAAATCAAAATGTTTCTCTTTGATGTTCAGAAGTGTTTTACTGATTTGATCCCCCAGTATTGGCTTATATTCATATTTTAGCTTCATAATTTTATTGTATTGAGTCTGGCTTTGGCTTTGTGTGTCGCTTCGTGTGAAATGACTAATCATCATATATATGCTTTAAGTGCTTCCCAAATGGTTGAGTCCAACCTCTCCATTGTCATTTATCTGGAGGAACTGCAAGATATCAGTTTTTAGGCGTTGTTTAAATGTCTGATCTTCTAGTAAAAGAGGATTAAAGTGCCAGCTGAAAGCTCTCTTATGAAGGGGCAGCTTTAGACTGAGACTAACAGGACTATGGTCAGATAATATCATGCCGTTGTATTTAGTGTGGCTGATATCGGAGATTAGTCCCGAGTCAACTAAAAGTAGTGGCTCCGTGTGTAAGATTTGTGTACATGCGAGTAGAAAGAATACTCACCATCACTTGGATGTTGCAGTCTCCAAACATCTACCACTTTCTTAAACTTCATCCAGCCATTAACAGGTTGCACGGCAGAAATACTTGGAGGGGGGCCGAAGATTGTCTGTCTAAATATGGATCCAGGTAGCAGTTGAAGTCGCCCCCAATAAGAATGTGGCTGGAGTCATAATCTGGGATGAGGTCGAATACCTAGCGGAAAAAAAGCAGAGTCATCAACGTTTGGTCCGTAAAAATTAACCAGTGTAACGGGGAATGAATTTATATGTCCGGATATGATTATGAATCTGCCATTTGGATCAATTGTGGAGGATTGAAAAAGAAAAGGTTTAGTTTTACGGAAGAGAATAGCTACAAATCCAGTTTACCCTGAGGGTTCTTTGTTGGGTGGCTGAGACTTGGGTTTCTTGGAGAAATATAATGTCAGGCTTTAGTGATTAATGTAAGAAAATACTTTTCCAGCTTAGTTGGGTGCCCCAGGACCCGGACACTCCAAGAGACTAAGGACAGGGACTCTACGGGGCTACTTACATGAGGCATCTTCTGCATGGCAGCAACACAAATACAGAACATCTGGTCTGGCAGCTGGAAACAAACAAAAGAAATGAGCAAAAACGAGCGAAAATCAACGAGAAAAAATATGAAGTAAGCTGACAGGAACATGCAACGACACACATATAAAACATTTCCCCAAAACAAACCCCACCGCTGCTTCCCCAAACGAAGCCGGGTTCCCCTCATCCGGATCTGGAGCCGCTGTGTGACCGCTGCAAACGCCCTCAGCATCTAACAGCTCCTCGTTGGCACCAATGAACAACATTTAAACATAAACCACCTTCACAACAGTCGGAACTAATGTGACAACACTCGTGTCATGTTGTCTTATCTTTTTTTAAACTCCCTCTCTTCTTTGGCGTCGGGAAACTCTCGCCGTTAAAGGTTTTGCGTAAGGAAGGACTCCGCCTCGGCTGGACCAGTGAAGGATTTGACTCGTCCTTGGTGGAGGACCTGGAGTCTCGCCGGGAACCGCAGCGTGTCTCCAACATCTTTCTCCCTCCGCAGCTGCAGCACCTCACGGAAGCCGCGCCGTTGCTCCATTACCTCCGCGGTGTAGTCGGGGAAAATTAAAATCCGGTGTCCTTCTAGATCCATGTTGGTCTGTCTCCCCAGTCGCAGGATCTTTTCCTTGTCTTGGCAGAAATGCACTCGGGCGGTTACGGTTCGAGGTCTGGCGCCGTCGGCGGGTCTGGGCTGCGGGCTGCGGTCCGCTCTGTCGGTAACAACCGGCAACCCAGGAATTTAGGGATGAGGTTCGTAACAAACTTGGTAGGTCTCCATTTCTCATCACCTTCTCACCGTTGGAAGTTTGAATAGCTGGTAATATGAATATAAATGGCCACTAGGAGCTCAGAAAACACGCCTGACTCCTTCTCCATCTCACTGGCGCCCCAAGCATTAAGTAACTTTACTAGAACAATAATTTGATCTTTGTGGTTAATTATTGTCTACTTTCATACTCGCCATGTTTATCCTCTTTCTACACACAAATCAGACAAAAGCTTTTAGATAAAGAATTGAATCATTTCTGCACAAATCTGCCTGGACTTCATCAGGTTGATAAGTTTGCACACGTTTTTATTCTTATTCACTAAAGCCACTCAGTTTGTTTTCAAACACAGTTAAACATTTGCATGTTGCTCTTTGCACTTCTCCTGCTTTTTCCTACATGTTGCAGCTGCAGCTTTGTCACCAAAAGCCACCTGTCAGAGCATCAGAAGACCCTCTGAAGGTGAAGTTCACCTGCTCAGTCTCCTGTCTGTGCAGTTAGTGCAGCACAAATGATTCACCTGGTAACGACAGTCAGTTTGTGTCGCCAACTGATCGAAATAAACGTAGCAGCTGCAGATGTAGTCAGGGAAGCTGCAGAAGAGCAGCGACTTCTGTTTGGCTGCTGATACCAACCATTCCCTCTTTTTTTGATTGTTCAGCTGTGAGTCTGTTGGAGGACGTTGGTGAAATGATTCTTCAGCTGTGCAGACAAGTGGAGAGCCTCTTCAGCATCAAACATGGTGAGATACCTGACGTGGGCGGAGCCTAATCCTCATTCATAGGAGGGCAGGAAGTGACGTGAAGCTGATTAATGTTGCTGTAAGACGTTGATCTCCTCCACTTGTTTTATTTATTTATTTAGTTTCAAAAAGGTAAAATTAAATGAGAAATGTTTTAGATGGAGATAAAAGAGTGGCGCAGACCGGAGCCCGGCGCAGACCGGGTTCTGGTCTCTCTGCTGGAACGTTTACGAAACCAGCCAGTCACAGTTTTCTTCCCAGTTAGATAAGACCAAAAGTAACATAAACATGAGCAAATTAAAGTTGGAAACAACATCAGTGACCTTTGGAGAAGATGTGTTAGATTCCTGGTATCCAGCTCACAGCAAACCAGTTTCATCATGTAAATTGTTCTGTTGTAATGATCCCAGCAGATCTGGATCCAAATGACACCGTAACATTACAGCCACTAAACGGATGCTCAGTGACTGATCTGCATTCATTTTTGATGTGTTTTACCAGACAAAACACTTTTAATGACACAGTTTGAACTGAACCATTAAGTAACTTTACTAGAACAATAATTTGATCTTTGTGGTTATTTCTGGTCTACGTTCATACTCGCCATGTTTATCCTCTTTCTACACACAAATCAGACAAAAGCTTTTAGATAAAGAATTGAATCATTCCTGCACAAATCTGGTAACGACAGGTAAAATTATGCAGATTATTACTGAAATTACAGACACTCAGCTGCTGTTGCATTTTGCAATAGTTGTTATAAACCGTAGGTTAACAATATTGTGGATTAAACAAGCTAAACAAAGAAAAGATAAGCCTAAAGGAGGTCCTGTCCAAACATAATTGCACATATATCCTGCTCATAATTACTTTTTAGGGATTTCACCTAATTACAGTTATTACTTTGTATTTATGGCCTTGTCATCCAGCTCATCACATACTCATTAATTCAATGACATTTATTCAATTATATTGTTTCATTTTCCTCTGCTGTATTAACATTTATTTGTATGTATTTATATGCATGTTTTAGTAACTTTGGAAACTGCACTATTTCATTTACTAGTATACTATCCGTTCTGTTTATAGAGTACATTGTGTGGTGAAAAAGCCTATTAACGCCTCTGTATATGTTTTCACCACTGCGTGACTATCCGGACTGAAACTGAGTTTATTAGATCATGAACCAGAATAATGAAGACTAAACAATAACTAATTATCATAACAAATCATTGAAAGTGTGTGCGCCAGCAGAGCAGGGAAATCACTATCTATAAAAGATGCAATAATTAAAAAAGATGCACTCATAATATCATATATGTACTATTTCACTGATTGGCACTATTTGCTATTTTTTAGTAAACAGCATCAGCCATAGGAAAAAAACATGCCAGCAAACCTGTGGATAAAACATACACAAAACAAAATGTCACAATATTCAACAATATGACTTTACAGGCAAAATACAGAAAAGTGTGACTGTCCTCAGAAGCACAGACCGGCTTAACTTTTGTGAAGACTTATTCATATAATTTAAAATGACATTATTTAGGAGGCATTCAGGTTTAAGAAAGCCAGGTGTCACTTTGGTTTTACAGACACTGTGAAATAAGCACAGCTTTGATTAAATAGGAAACAGCAAGCAAATAAGGGTTATAAGTATAGCACAGACATTTATAAGTAAATTACAGAGATAAAATTAAGTAAGAGAGCTTAACATAACAGATATTTGGTAGATTTATGTTTCTAAATACAATAACCAAATCCATGTCATTATCTATACTCGTCCTTCAGAACAATAAAGGTGTTTAATATCTGTCAAAAGTCGTATTTACGTGAAAACTAAGCGAGCCAGGTGTCAGATCACAGTCCCTTTAATAGTGGATCTTTCTGGTTTCATAAAGGTCATACATAAAAACGACTACTTTCATTATATTTTAAAGTAATGCAACTATAGCCAAATTATAAACATTATCTTGCATTTTTGCCTCATCTAAATGTCGCCCACTTGAAATATGTAATGGAACGTATCATCCAGCAGAGGGCGACAAAAACCAACAGTCAGGTTTTCACCGTTTCTCTGTGATAACCAGGCAGGGACCTGTGTTGCTCAGTTGGTGGACTGTTGGACCTTCGCTCTGGGGGTCTGGTATTCAAGTCACTGCTCCCCCTGCTTGCAGGGTTTCTTCAGGAGGGCATCCAGCATAAAACCTGTCTCAGATCAACGTACAGACTGTGCTGTTCTGCTTTGGCAACCAGTCTGCTTTGAGGGACTGAACCAACAGGTCAACTTTCTCTGTGACAACCAGGCACCTGTCCAGGGTGTCCTCCCCTTCTCTACCTGTAGTAGGTTTCCAACAGCCTGACAAGGATGAGGCAAACATATAGATGGATAGACAAAGTGGTATATTTAGTCATTTTTGTGAAACTAAAGTATCGTTATCAAGTCAGCCGTCTGTAATCAATTTAATGATGATCAAAAATAGATTAAAGGCTATCATGACTTACACAAGCAGGTTTTAAGAAACAAAGCAAGGCCATAGAGAAAAAAAATAACTTAAATTGTCATATTTAGCCTCTTGCAATCTTTTGTTAAAGAAATAAATGCTTTGCAACCAGTAAAGCCTCAAATTTGAGATGTTTTTGTAAATCGCAGCAAAAGTTAAATCTGTTATTTGTCTCAGCTGTTATTAAAGGATAATGAAATAATTTTCATTTACAGCCTGTAATGAGTCGGAATAGGCTCCGGCAGACCCCCCGTGACCCTGCAAAAGATAAAACGGAAACGTATGGAAAATGGATGGATGATCAGTTTTAAAGTATACATTATTATTATTGATGCTCCATAAATTAGCATTCCCACATGCCATAATAAATTGCAATTTACTGCTTCTTTGCATCTGCTAATCAACATTTTGTGAGCACATGTAAATCGCAGATGGAAGAAGCGCCATATAAAATCTGGTCTAGGGGACCACATTGGGTAGGGGTGGCTCTGAGAAAGACCGCAGAGTTATCTGGGATAGAGGTCGTCTCAGATAGAAAATCAGATGGAGGGCATCTTAGATGAACGACAACATGACGTAACCCGTTATTGTGTGTGCGAGAATTGTCAGCAAAAAAGTCCTTTAGGAATCTGGTTATTAACTTTAACATTTATCAATCTAACTGACACCTGTAGACTCTGAGTCTGAGGGTCACAAGCTCATTAATCAGAGAGGTGAATGTGGGGAATGAAATCATAGTATCTTAGTATCTCATGAGGAGGTGGTGATGACGGATGGTGTTGTTTAGCGGTCAGTATATACTCCAGTTGTCACATTTTTTTTTTTTTTTTTTCCTTCCCTTTCTTGTCAGTGTGGACATCATGCACACGCTGTATGTACGATGCACACCGAAATTAGTCTCTGCTTTTAACCCATCAACTAGTTTCACTAGTGAACAGTGGGGCTGCTAGCAGGGCAGCGCCCCGGGGAGCAATTGGGAGTTAAGGGCCTTGCTCAGGGGCCCCCAGTGATTTACCATTGTGGGCAGCCCTGGGCTTGAACCTGGGTCCTCCACGCCCAAGCCCACCACTGTAACCACTAGGCCACCACTCCCATCGTAAAAATGTTTCCGCCCGGTTTCGAACCGGGGACCTTTCGCGTGTGAGGCGAACGTGATAACCACTACACTACAGAAACCACATATGGTTGTGAGCAGTGACCATTCCCATTCCTAATCCATTGGGTTCAATAGGACGTCAGTCAACCCTTTGCTGTTATAACAGCTTCAACTCTTTTGGGAGGCTGTCCACAAAGTTTGGGAGCGGGTTTATGGGAAATTTTGACCATTCTTCCTAAAGAGCATTTGTGAGGTCACACACTGATGTTGGATGAGAAGTCCTGGTTCTCAGTCTCCGCTCCAATTCATCCCAAAGGTGTTTTCTGTCGGGTTGAGGTCAGGACTCTGCAGGCCAGTCAACTTCATCCCCACCAGACTCTGTCATCCAGGTCTTTATGGACCTGCTTTGTGCTCTTGTGCACAGTCATGTTGGAAGAGGAAGAGGCCAGCTCCAAACTGTTCCCATAAAGTTGGGAGCATGATATTGTCCAAAATGTCTTGGTCTGCTGAAGCATTCAGAGTTCCTTTCACTGGAACTAAGGGTCCAAGTCCAGCTCCTGAAAAACAACCCCATACCATAATCCCCCCTCCACCAAACTTTACACAACGCAGTCAGACAAGTACCGTTGTCCTGGCAACGGTACTTGTTGTACTTGAAGTACTTCCCAGCAAAGAGGCCAGATATGAGACGCTGCTGCTTTTGTCCCTAAATGAATAATAAATAAATAATTTTTCATGGCTCTAAATAAAAAACGTTGGTAATGAGTTCTCTTACATCGTTGACGATCTTTCCTCGCACTGACAAAGTTGACACCCTCTGGATGAAGAGTGTAAGACTTGGCCTTCATCATCTCATAGGCTTCCTTGTATTTCACCTGCACAGATATGAGCCAAAGTGAGAAATTCACTGTATCGCAGTACGATCAGGAACACTGGTTAAAAGACGGTCAAAACCCGACATTGCTGCAGACAACACTGTTCATCTTAGCCTGCTTGATGAGTGGAGTATCGTTGGGCAGGGAGGAACCAGTGGGCGTGAAGTTCTTGTTGGCCTCCTTGTACCAGTTCTGAAAGAAGACAACATGCCAAAGTGAGGTGGGAGGATTTCCATCATGGCCATTACATTGTACATAAATAAGTTGATATTGACTGGATGAGGACTCAGATCCTGTGTGTTTCTGTGTCTCCATCCACTGGTGTGTATAAGATAAGAGGTTGCAGCATGAGACAGAGTAGACCTGCAACATGAGAGATGGTCCAGACATCCTGGACGAGAGGAAATGGATCATCCACAGGAAGCAGGAATACTTGCATCTTTACCTGAACTGTGGTCCCAGGGACCTACAGATGTTGGTTTGTTGGTTTGGTTGATTGTCCCCCAGTTACATTAAGGATGAAGTCAGAAATCCCCATTTGGGTTGGACAGAACCCTCATAAAGCTCAAGCTGCTGAGGGAACTGCAGAAACAATCTCCGGTCTGATTCATACCGGGGTGCTGGAACCCTTAGATTTCAGCTGGAACACTCCCATCCTGGTAGTAGAAAAACCTGGACCTGGAAAATACAGGATGGTGCATGATCTGCAGGTAATTAACACGGGTCTGCTCACTCCCACTGCTGCGGTTCCAAATTCTTACACCGCATTAAATAGTCTCAGTCCAGACCAGAAATGGTTTACCTGTATTGACCTGACTAACACTTTTCCTGCCTCCCTCTCCACCCTGAGTGTAGAACTGTTTTCTCTTTCACTCATGGAGGGCGATAGCGGCGGTATACTAGACTGCCTCAGGGTTTTGCATCATCACCAGAACCCTTTAAAGGGTTTAAAGTCAGCAGGACCACGTTACAGGTGGCCAGACTGCAGGTGTCTTTTCTGGGAAGGGCGGTCTCACAGAAGGATGCTGGATTGTCTCCTACACATAGATCTACTATTCTTCATTATCCCAGACCTGAAAAAGCTTTCATAACTCTTAAACAGGCCTTGACTCAGGCTTTTATCTTGATGTTTCTGAAGCAGACAATGAGGTGCATAAAGTTCTGTTTCAGAAAAAAGGTGGAGACCGACAGGTACAGGTATCATGTGAGTGAGTGTAATGAGTGACAGAAGTGACAAAAGATAGCATCGTGCCTTATGTGAACTCTCAGACTTTCAGCAGGATTTCTAACTGACAGAGGCAAAACTAGCAGCTGGATATTCTGAGATTGTAGATGGGGACGAGTGTGGAGGAGATTTAGCTCCACCTCACCCTAGATCACATTAGGGAAGCTCAAAAGGAGGCGTCTCCTCATGAAAAGACAGCATGGAAGCAGAGAGGAGCTGTTGAGACACAAGGATTGTGGAAAGAACCAGATGAGAGAATTGTTTTTTCTCCGGGAATAAGGAAAAGGGCTCTGGAAGAAGCACATGGAGTAGGACATGTAGGAGCAGCACAGAGGGATAGAAACTGATGTTACTGGTGGCATCTTTTCCTGAAAGACATCACAAAGAACTATGTGAAAATGTGTAAGATCTGTACTCAGTATAATCCAAGACCCACTGAAAAACCAGAAAAAGGGATTTTTTTCCTTCCAGACAAGAGCGGAACAGGAAATAGTCATTGATTACACAGATATGAATACTCCAGTGAAAGGATACAGGTATGTATGGATGTGTGGACAGTTTCTCCCCCCCCAGAATGGAGGACAGTAAGTCAGTGATAATGTTTTTGGGAAGTCAGTACATCCCTGACATGACGTGTTAGAGCTTCTCATGCTCATGGAACAGTGTATCATCCTCAGTCCCACAGTAAAGTTGACAGGATGAATCTGCCACGAGTGCCAATTTCTGTTTTAATGGCTAAGATTTGTGCCACGAGTGGAATGAGTTGGTTGGAAGGTCTTCCCTTAGCATTGATGTCCATCAGGTGTTCAGTAAATCAGGGAACAGGATTTACTCCATTTCACAACGGGCAGACAGATTTACAGGACTAAGTGCTCCCTTAGTGTGGGAAGAGTCTCAAACTAAGACTAAAACCTGATGTTGTGTTCAATTAACTAAAAACTGTGGTCACAAGTTTCTCAAAACAGATGCAGGATGACCAGAGGAGGCGAGAGGGAGCAGGACCTCCTGACACGGAGTGGGTCCTTCTTAAAGTCATCGACAGGAAGTGGTCCCAGCCCAGGTGGACAGGTCCAGTCCAGGTGACGGAGAGGACCTCACATGCAGTTCAGCTAAAAGGCAGAGGCGACACCTGGTTCCACTGGTCACAGCGCAGCAACCGAAGAGCCCAGCAGGACCTGGGATGAGATTCAGACTGGACCGTCTGAAAGGAATAAAACCTAGACCTCAGGAAAGGGGCAGAATAATCCCCTGGTCCAGGTAGAGGCACAGGGTAGTCTACCCCTGTGTCTCGAAGAAAGAAGACATCAAAAGAAGAAAGAGATGATGTTCCATTCATCATTGTGTTAATGTCTAATGTGTGATTTTTGGTTGTTTCCACTGGATCAATAGGTTTGTTTCAACTGTGTTAGAAATGGTGCCTTTTTCAGGAAAATCCTGAGTAGGTCAGGAGTAACTGGAAGTACAAGTTAACAAGGATGAGGATGACCTCAGCAGTGGACGAAGATGTGATCTCCTGTAGGAGATCAAGAGGGGGAATTGAAGGAGAATTACAAATTATTAGCTTCATTTATGTTACACTTCAGCAACGAGTAGAAACCCAATGTTGTGTCGTCTCAGGAGGCGTGATTTGCATCGTCACTCAGGAAGAAGGTGGCCTGGCACGTGTGATCACCAGGGTAGCTGAATGTTGTAGCCTGAAGGGAAGACGTGACAAACTATTGTATTGTAACAAAGCCAGAACAAACTTGCATTAACTCAGGATCGTATAAGAAGGGAGTGTAACAGAAGTGTTCAGATCTCATCTGTATGCCGGCATTTGTGCATGTCGGTGGGATCTCCAGATGCATCTGTACGGGAATAAAAGAGAATCTCTTCCTGTCAACGGACTCGGAGAATCTTTGATTCAACACAATCCTGAATAAATCTGTCATTCATAGTAGGCATGTTAAGTATAATTAGAAGTATTTATATGTGTCGGGTCATGAAGCCCACGTCACATCCACAGGTAACAGGGAAGCAGCATATTGATGACAAGAGACTTAACACCGGGAATTACAACACAACTTCAATACAGTTAAAGAGCAACAAGAAAAGCTACACGTTGAGTTAAGCCACAGGTGTGATGGCAGGAAGACGTTCAGCTTGCCCCGTGGATGCTGATCTCGTACGTAGCGGCTGGTGCGTGCAAAGACGTGTGTGTTACTAACCCCAGTGGTAGATGGGTGTGAGGGGATGGAGGAGACTGTGGTCTGCTGGGTGGAAACAGATGACGACCTCTGCTGCACCTCCACAGTCTTAGTCTGCTGGTAGCCTACAAAAAAAACAAAAAAACAAGCAAAGCCTTATTGCTGATGTACCTACAATATAAACACTTTGTCACGTATCTTTGCTTGGCAACAGATCTTAATAGCGCCCTGAGCGGCATGGCTGATGAAAAGTCTGAGGTGTCTCAGGATGCTGACCACCACCTGTCTCTCTACAGCCATGGCTACAGACTTTTCATCAGCCATGCCGCTCAGGGCGCTGGTGGAGCGGGAGCGCTCTTTGCTGCGCCTCTGTGCTTGTACTGTCAGAAAATCCAACGGGTCATGTAAAATACAAGCGATGCTGGAGAGACCAGTCCTGCATTTTCAGCCGTTAATCTTCAGCTCGTTACCTTGCTGTGTGATTTAATGCCTGATTTTGCAACTTCATTTTGCACCTCTATTAAGAGTATGTGGGGGACTAACATCTTAAAACTGTTATCTGGAACACAATAAGGTCCAATAAATGTGTTGGTGCAACAGAAGTCTACTGAGCAAATCCTTCACCTTTAGGCCAACATGTCAGCTTCACTCACAGGATGAATAAACTGCAGTCATGTGAGTCATCAGTGAAGTCATCAGCAACCGTGACAGATGTTGATCTTTGATAAACTAAAACCAGACTATTTATCAAAGATGTCAAATCAGTTTCCGACGGGTGAAGTGAACTGTGAGTCTTACCAGCATCATGTGCAGACTTCTGGACCGGATGTTGTCCTCAGCAGGGTCGTAGTCGAACACGGAGCCGGGGTTTGTGCGCCACACGCGCAGATCTGAAGAGCCAGAGGGAATTAGGCAAAAAAGACGACATTTAAAAAAAAACCTTGGTTGCAAGATTAAAATGAATATTTATAATTTTTGGGTTCGACCAACTTGGCGTCAACCATTAATATATGTGCAAACAAGGGCCAAAAAAAAAAAAGTATCATGACAAGGATAAAAGTTGTTTGTTGGTGGGAGCAGGTGGTTGAGTTTTTACAGGACAGAGTAAAACCTGGAATAAGACCACACATCCAGCCAGGCTGAGGATGTAGAGCGGGAATGCAGGTGAAATGGGAGGGCTCGGAGCGCTGACAAGGATGCGGTGGAAGTGCTGGGAATGCAGCTTTATGTGTCGACATCAGAACAACACGGTTTGTGCACAACTGAAATGTTATAATGTTACCGACAACCAACGCAAGCCCAAAACCATTCACGATGATCTCTGACCCAATCCTTTCTTTAATTCATCCAACTTTTCCTCAACAATATTGTTCCCAGTTTTTGACTCTCATTCTGATGATTTTATCTGACAAAACACCATCATCTCTAAACGTGGTTCACATGCTGGTGACCGTACCAGTGATGGTCTCCTGGTCGTGCTCGATGGCACGTCTCCTCTCCATCTCCACCACCCGCCTCTGGATGCCGCCGTAGCTGATGTGGCTGAAGTCCTGCGTGTTCTTCTTCACTCGCTCCGTCACGGGGTCAGAGGTGGTGGGAGTGAAGCTGCCCTTGCTCTTCTCAAAGTCTTCATGGTATCTCACCTAAGAAGTAAAAGTCTCCAAAGTTTATACAAGAACTACAAACCAGGTGGTTTTCAGACTGGATGAACATAAAACAACAAATCAACTTTGTTTGAAGGAGGAAAATTCTGGTGTTTTTTTATCTGAATGTTGATAGAAATGATCTTTTTGTTATACATCAGAGCATTTGACAGAAATGAAACATAAAATTCAGTCTTGTGAGCTCATCGTCCTGAAGTTAAGACATTAACACAATAAAAGCACCAAACACTTACTAAGACCGGGCAAATAATCTGCTCCATGTCGCTATTTACTAACTTTGCCTTTATTACAAATAACAGCAAACATTTTTGTACAATTCTTAAACACTGATGTCTTTGTTAGGAGGACATTGGCTTGATGAACTCACTTCCTCACTGTTTTCATTGGTGACCCAACAAATATGCACTAGAGACGTCCTCCTAAACTAGACAATTACATGTTTATACCAAGAGAAGAAAGAAATGAAGCACAAAGTTTTACCCCAGAAATGATCCGCTGGGTTTCCCTGACACGTCTCATCTCAGGTGTGTCCAGAACGAAGGCGGCCTTGCCCTGGACCTGCTTACGGAAGCTGTCAGAGTACAAAACCTGGAGGAGAGACACACACACACACACACACACACACACACACACACACACACACACACACACACACACACACACACACACACACACACACACACACACACACACACACACACACACACACACACACACACACACACACACACACACACACACACACACACACAGCTGTTGGCAGAATGAGCTGAAGCATTAACGAGATTTTAAACAAATGAATTAGCAGGGAGATTTTGATTAGTAAGTAAAGTATGAAGTAAAAGTGAAGTTTGTATAGCAGTTTTCATAAAAACAAATAAAATAAAATACTACAGCTTGTAAATTCTTTAGTGAATCTTAAACATTGTTGTGTGAGATCTGCTGTTTGCTTTGACTCATTCAAAATGATTTAAGTGGAATTGTTTTATGCTGCTAAGCCACTCTCGTCCTTATTCAGCCTATTCAGCCACGGAAATCATCAATAAATACAGCAGCACCCTCCACTATGTGACCACCTGCAGACCAGGCTTACATACATCCATTTGACAGGACTTGTGAATGAACCCACAGCGGTGTGTTTGTCTGGTGAAGTGTTTGTTGACCCCCTGAGTCTGAACCACTTACGTTGCTCTGAAGTTCAGAGGCCTCCTTGAGATGGAGCTGCTCTGGTGTGTCAGGAATCATGTGGTAGTGACCCTTACTCTCCTCAAATTTATTCTTGTAGCAGGACTACATGGGATTCCCAGTAAAGTAAGACAGTTCAGTACAGCAAATATGAAGAAGAGCCAGTCTGGAGTTACTTTTATCCATTACATAGCACAAAAAGGCTCATATTTGTCAGAGAAAACAAAAGATACTGACTAGAACGTAACGAAGAATCAACGTAAACATCAATGGAGAAGGGCAAGGAGATGTTGGGTTAAGTGATTATTAATAAAAGACTACTTCTGTCCAATTCACAAAAAGAAAAAGTGAGACATTAGAAGTTATAAAAAGTTGCATTATGAGTTGGTCCCAGGTGAGAGGGGTAAAGGATCACTACCAGATGAGGTCAAGGGGTGATGAACATCTAGATGATGGTGTTTAATGGATAAATCTGCAGTCAGTGGATCACACTACAGTATGTTGACTGAAGGATGACGGAGCTCCGGGCTGTTTCAAGCAGCCACACAAGGTGAACTGAAGCTGAACTGACTGAATGGGAGAGAGGGAGGGTTAATGGCTTAAAGGAGAATCTTACGTCACTGGACAGTTTCTGGTGCTCAGGCTGTGCTGCATGGACAGAGACTCAGACATGGTCACAGGTTTGTGGATCTTCTTCAGATCACCCTTGTACTTCACCTGTAGGTGATCAGAACAAAGCTATTTAACATAATGTAAGTATCTTGTTGTATTGTAAATAATAATAATAATAATAATAATAATAATAATAATAATAATAATAACGGTTTGTGTAACTCAGAAGGAGACAAATCTGGACATATTTTGAAAGAGCATTGTGGGTCATGGATTCTCACTGATGTACTTAATACATTCATCTGACTTTCAAGCTGCAAACATAAATTACAAAGCATCCACACCTCTGTCCTGTTGTGTCACAGAAACGAGTAAGTTGTAAAACATGTCAACAAAAAGATTCATGAGCACCTACCTCACTAGCCAGCTCAGTGGCTTCCTTCAAAGTCTTGTAAATCTTGCTCTCCTTCAGATCATGTTGTGTCTCTTTCCCTTCACCTCCTTATCGAACTTCTCCTTGTACGTCACCTACCCGGGCAACATACATGTAAAAGTTAGTGGAGAAGTTCGGAAAATGAAGGAACACCAAAAGAGATGCAGATTTACCGACTTCTTAACAGTGGAAACTTTAACAAGAGGAAACACATCGTTTACAGTTCACATTGTATACAAACAGATTAGTAACTCAGATTCTTAACACGTATATATACTTTTTTTATCACTTTGAACATGCTTGTATGAAATGTTAAGAATTGAAATGCAACTTAATTCCTTTACCTTGCTCAATACAATAGAAATAACCATTGTCAAACCTCTTAACATGATCATTTTTCCATGCACTGACACATTTCCCATTTTCATCCAGCACTCACTATCCTGATCAATTCCAGATAGTAGGGCTATGTGATATCTGCAGTTTGCTTGGAAGATTAGGAACAAAACACAATTCTTATTATTCATATTATGATATCTGTAAGAGGTCGTTTTGGATCAACAGAACCCAGATAAGTGCCAGTTTTGCTGTCCTGGTTATCCAACCCAACACTGGGGTTCTTCTGAGTCAAACCAAACGAGGCAGCAGCCGGGATGCTCCCTTACGCCCCATCTGTTTCCATGTGAGTCCAAATGCAACTTTTACATGACACTGGAATGCATCTCATTGACTGCACTGCATCTGACATGATTTAATATCAGAAATTTCATCTGAACTATACAGGAAGTCTGAAGATTTAGTAAAGTGATGTTAATTTAATCCAACTGAACAAGATGCATTTCAGTGTGAGAGAGAGGTGAATACAGCATCCTGTGATCCACATATAACAAAAACAGTATGAGGCAGTATGATTGTGGTCATAATCCATAAACGGACTTTGCAGAAAAGGCAATAATCATTAATAGTATGTTAGAAATTCATGCACATTTATCAAAAGATAATTATAAAGTAAGACAAAAATAAACTTGTTATTGATCATTTCTTTGCCTTTTCATACTTGTCTTTGTACTTCACCTGAAGAGGTCAACAGGTTCAAGTTCACATCCTGTTGAGGAACACTTAAAGATGCCATTTTTCATGCACTGATTCAGTTTTCTATAGACCTCAAAATGTTGTAAATGAAAAAGAAACAACTCACATCACTGGCCGTCTCAGAATTGTTCTTGTAAAGGACGGTGTGTTTGTCATCAGCCACAGGTATCACACAACCCTTCAGCATCTCTCTGTCATACTTGTACTCAACCTGTGGGTGAAGCAGTGTAAGTAAAATCAGAACATACTTGTCCTACAATTAAATCTAAAATCAAAATCACACACTTAAATTAACTCACATCACTCTGTTGCAAGGAATTTTTGGCAGCGTTGACAAAGTCAGGTCTGTCAGCCGTCCAGATCCACTCAAACTTCTTCTTGTAGTCAAGCTAAAAATAGAAAAGAAAATGTAATATTTTGTCAGGATTTGTAGGTATTATTAGTACAGTTATTAACAGACAGACATTTACTGATTCTTCACTGAAAGCTGCTTACATTGGTGATGTTCTTGTAGGCCTCCTCAGCAGCACGGATCTCATGAGCCTCAGGGTCCATGTTGATGTGGGCCTCGCTCTTCTCGTACACCTCTTTGTACTTCAGCTGTGAGAAGCAGAAAAACACACAATTAAGCATATTTCTTTTCATATTTTGTATTTGCACAAAAGAGTTTAAAAGTGTAAGATGGGAGTGGCACGTACATTGCTGGTGATATCCTTGACCTTCTTCATGTGCTGCTGGTATGGAGTGTCATAAGGTAAAGTGTTTGCCTTGGCCTTTGTCTTGTTGTACTCATCTTGTAGATAATCTGAGAGGGTGAAAAGAGGAAATTATACAGTAGTCAGGGAAAAAAACAACAAAAACAGCACATTATAATGAAGTAATGTGATGTAAATGTAAAATAAAAATAAATCTGCAACAGAGAAAGACGGACACGAAACCTACATCACTGATCTTCTGCTGCATTTATGGGATTCGTACTCAGGAGTCTCCAGAATGGAGGTAAACTTGTCTTTGGCACGTTCATACTGCTCTCTGTACTTCCACCGATGGAGGACAGTGATGATAATCACTCAAACAAGTCAGGATCATTCATAATCAAATTGTTGATGTAATTAATGTTTGTTTCCTGACACATTTTCTTGCTTCTAATCTGTGCAGCTGAAGACAAAAACTATCCAAGAAAAGAGTAAACTATCAAAAGAGCTTTTTGAAGCATTTGTGAAACAACAGATCCATTATTTTTTCTCATGTTTAAGATGTTTAAATTTATCATAATGGTAAAGGTGTTTTAAATGTTAGTTTTCTAACAATCAGAGAGCAAAGTCAGACACGGGTATCGAGCATGTTACCGTGTGTCACTGCCTAAAAACAGAACAGCAGGTCTGATGATTGAAGAGGCAAAGTGCAGCGTCAGATACAAACATGCTCTAAAAGATACAAACACAGATGAGCTGTTGTTCAGGTGGAAATGAAGACAAGAACGCCTGTTACCAGCAGTCGCAGTGCCCACGTGGTTCATGGTGAACAGCTGTCCATCTTATACTATTTCTTTCTCACTGAGTCTGATGTTCAGTGTGATGTAGCTGCATCAGTTGCTACACAAAAGGATGCAGAGAAAGGCAGGTAAGCTGAGAAAAATGTGTCATTGGTGCTTTAGTGGCATAAACATTAAAAATAAAAATTAAACTCTTCAACCAGGCCTGATTGAAAGTCTATTATCACCCATCAGTCATGTGTGAAAACAAAGATTTTACATTTTAGATACGTCTCTCCACTGCTGGGCAACAACTGCACTGCATGTTAAGATGAGCTGAAGTTTCATGAATCAATGAAAAATGACAATATTGATGGTGGGATTAGAGCATGAAAGAGAAGGATGATACGTATGGAAGTTAAAACCACTTTTAAGTGGACTGATGGGATGGAAATGTTGCCAACATGATGAATACTTGATGTGATCAAACCTTGTCCACAAACACCAGATAGGAGCAGTGACTCCCGCTATAAAACGACTCCATCTTCATGTCCTGAGTGTTTGTGGACAGGGATCAGCTGACAGGGTCCACTGCTCTCCGGCTGGTTACCTTACTGCCCGTGATGGACTGACAAAGGGCTGTGAGGATGTCGGGCCGAAGCAACTCATTGCAGCCGCTCTTTAGTAGATCCTTTGCTCTGGATTTATATTTTTTCTGTCCGCATAGACAACAACATACACACACACAGCATGCCATAGGTGAGAACAGAAAGAAACACAAACGTGATGCTGGGAGGACTGGAGAAGAGCTCTGGAGGTTCAAGTGTGCCACTAGAGCTGTATGAACCCATCTGTGCTCAGAGAGACAGAAACCATCACCTTCAGTAGTTCAGCCAAGCTTTGGTAGTTTGGGGTTTGTACAGTGGACTTTCTATTTGGACATATTTGACTATTAAAAAGAACTTTTAAATCATCTGTGATGAATGATTTAACTGTCTCTCTGATGAAACAGATGCAGAAGACTCATGCACACTCAAAATAGCCCTCTGGATGCTACTTGAGTGTCCCTATTTATGGTAACCTGTGAGGAAGAAGAAGAAAGAAGAGTAGAGACAGAGGACCAGTATCACAGCCATGCGACGACCAGCACCAACAGGTCTGTCGATGACCTCATGCACCAGTGTGAGAGGTCTGGAGGACAGGAGTGGAAGTAGCAGCAGGCCGGCCGGGCGGCACAACCAGGCTGTTTACCTGGCTCATCTTCCTGTTCTCCCTGGCCAGTTGGTACCTGGGGTCATCTGTAGTTATGGTGAACTTATCCTTGGTCTTCTCATACTGAGCTTTGTAGGTCCTCTGCTCAGAATGTCAGAGGGGGTTAAAAACAAAGTCTAGAAAACAGTGACTGTGCCATGTGAGGAAACTTTTAGGAAACAAACACAAACTGATGTGAAAAACAGTGGACAGAATTTAAATACTTTGCTTCATCGTCACAAACACAACAGTTAATGAAATGTCTAATCAACAATGAAACAATACCAAGAATTCACAACCTTTGACCTCCAACCTCAGGAGTCCAATAGTGATGCACAAACACACATAAACATTGCTGAGTATTTCAGTGTACATTTTATAAACAGAAATTATAAATTATAATTATAAATAATGTTATTCCCTACAAAAGGAGGTTTTAGATCTGTTTATTGATCATCTTTACAGAAATTCTAACTTTGTAGAGCCCAGTGTAACACAGAATGTCAATAAATAAAATGCAAATGATCAATATTCAAACTCTACAGAGGAATCAGATATTTTAAAAAAGAAACTGAGAAAGAAGACTTACGTCGCTGTAGACCACTTTCATTTTTCTGGCATGGGTTATATGTGGAGTTTCACTTTCTGGAGTGAAATGAGCTCTCTCTTTAGCAGCCAGATCAGTGTACAGGTACTGTAGGAAAAAGGCTTTCATTATTTAGACACATTTATTTAGATTAAAAGTAAATACACATATCCTATATTGTTACCATAAGTAATACTGGGTCTGAGCTCACCTTATTAGTCAGCTGCTGAGCCCACTGGACTCTTTTAATGTCCAGAGAATCTGCAGTGGAGGAAACCTTAGCCATCTCCTCCTTGCTCTGGGCTTTGTAGATCAACTGAGAAGAGATTGACAGTAAAAGATCAAGACAAACCTGTTTCTATTCTCCCAACCCCTTCAAATATTTAAAAAATAAATCACAGAACTTTAGTTTGCAGACCTGATGTGGGTAACCTGTGTTTATAGAGTGATACAGTGTGTGTGGGAACGGACTAAAAATGAAAAAAGAACAAAGAACTTACATTGCTCACATGTGTTTCCAGCTCAGTCACACGCTTGTACTCTGGAGTGTCCAGAACCACAGAGAAGTTAGCCAGGTTCTTCTTGGCCTCCACTGGAGAGCTCGTCTGTAAAAGTCAAAAACAGGTCACATTAATGATGACGATGCCACTGGAATCAACCAAAAAAAAAAAAAAAAGCACTGATCAGACAGGATTAAGAATAAGGACTGTGTCATCCAAAGAGAAGCACAAACCTTGAATCTGGTGATATTGCGGAGACGGACCATCTCTGGGTGTCATACAAGAAGCAACCGAGGCCTCTCAGCCACATCAGATCTTCTTTGTATTTCAGCTAAAAAAGTAAAATGGTTGAAAATGACTTAAAATGTTTGGAACTTCATTTTAGTAAGTATTTGTTTATTGAGTTTATTGATTTATTTTAGCACACCTCCCCGGTGATGTCATGGACGTGGTAACAGTGCATGAGTTCAGGTGTTATAGGAAGAGAGATCAGCTGGCCTCTGCTGTTGTACAATTTCTCTTTGTAGCAAAGCTGAAACGAAAAAGAAAGAAAAATGTGGCCTGAACAGCACAAACTCCATCAAGTGTCAGGACTGAAAGTGTGAACATGACTCTTATAAACGATGCCGAAACGCTTCTGTACATCACTGAGGTGCTCTTGGTTCAGCTCGACTTGTTTGATATCAGGAGTGTCGTAAGTAGTGTGGATCTTGTCCTTCTGCTTGTGGTAGGTCTCGCGATAGATACGCTGGGGAAGCAAAGAGGCCACATATGAGACGCTGCTGCTTTTGTCCATAAATGAATAAAAAATAAGTAATTTTTCATGGCTCTAAATAAAAAACGTTGGTAATTAGTTCTCTTACATCTCTGACGATCCTTCATCTCATTGACAAAGTTGACACCCTCTGGATGAAGAGTGTAAGACTTGGCCTTCATCATCTCATAGGCTTCCTTGTATTTCACCTGCACAGATATGAGCCAAAGTGAGAAATTCACTGTATCGCAGTACGATCAGGAACACTGGTTAAAACGGTCAAAACCTGATATTGCTGCAGACAACACTGTTCATCTCAGCCTGCTTGATGAGTGGAGTATCGTTGGGCAGGGAGGAACCAGTGGGCGTGAAGTTCTTGTTGGCATCCTTGCACACACCCAGCACGCTCCATTAACCATCGATGGTGCTGCAGTGGAAAGGGTGAGCAGCACCAAGTTCCTGGGTGTGCACATCTCCGAAGACCTCTCATGGGACCATCACACCACATCCCTCGTCAAAAAAGCCCAACAACGCCTGTACTTCCTCCGCAAACTGAGAAGGGCAAGAGCTCCACCCCCCCATCATGCTCTCATTCTACAGCGGGGCCATTGAAAGCATCCTGACTAGCTCCATCACTGTCTGGTTCGGTTCCTGCACTGCGACCTGCCGGAAGTCCCTACAGCGAGTTGTGAAGTCAGCTGAGAAATTATTGGAGTCTCTCTCACTGGCCTGTCAGTCATTTATGACTCCCGCCTCACCCGCAAAGCCTTGAGGATAGCAGGTGACCCATCCCACCCATCCCACTGCCACTTCAGGTTGCTGCCATCGGGGAGAAGACTGCGGAGTCTTCGGGCCACAACCAGCAGGCTCAAGGACAGTTTCCTCCACCGGGCAGTCAGGAAACTCAACTCCCTCCCAGTCCTACCCTCCCTACCCAAACCCCCTGCTACTACAAACTTGGACTGAACCTTACACCTGCACTCTATCTTAAACCTTTCTTTTCTTTCTTTCTTTCCTTTCACTATTAGCACTTTATGGGTTGTCACTTTACGGGTATTATATTATATTATTTTACACTGTGGGTTGAGAGGACTGTAATTTCAAATGCGTTATATTCCATGCGTATATAGCACACTTGACAATAAAGCTGACTTGAACTTGAACTTGTACCAGTTCTGAAAGAAGACAACATGCCAAAGTGAGGTGGGAGGATTTCCATCATGGCCATTACATTGTACATAAATAAGTTGATATGCACAAATAACATGTTTGTATATATCAGATTAGAAAAATGAGGTTGGAACCTTTAAGATAGTTTCTTAAAGTGAAAAATTACATAAACTGTGAAAACCTCCTTGTATCATATCATAGGGTTGCAGTTCTTACTATATATTACATAAAATAAAAAGACAATTTGAGTCAAAACGCTGTCTTTTCTTAAGGGGTGTTGTTTACTTTCTGCACTTTACTATTGTATAAACACACACATTTCAGTGTGTCAACAGATAATTTAATGACAACTATGATATTATTGGATGAATATACTAACCTGAGTTGATCTAATTGTAATGTGATTTGCTCAAACAAATGTTTATTCTTGTTTATATGATTGTAGCCATATATGTTAACCAGGATGAATTTCAAATCATCAATATCTCCTATGACAATCAGCCAGTGACCGTGTTCGTCTGCTATATAAGACACAATTTTGCCTTGGAAGTTTTTGAGAAGTACAGCGACCCCTGCTGGTCTGGAAGTGCCATGACTGGAAAAAAAGCATTGGATCTGGCCATGTTCGTACATTAATTTATGGAGCGTGTTATGCGATCCCCAGCCGGTTCATAAACTAGCTTTAAGTATCCAGATATCCAACAGAGAGTCGGTCTTGTAGATATTCAGTCCTAAAATAGTATTTTCACGGTTCTGCTGCGCAGGACGCTTACCGTACGTTTGCTCCCTCCGCCATCTTGCCCGGAACTGGCGAGTCCGCTGGTGCAGGTCGGTGCTGTAGAGGACGTCGCCCAACATGTCCTGGCGCCGCTCAGCCACCTGGTTAGTGATGACGTGAGGTGAGATGTGGGTCTGGGTATGGGTTTGATGGTAGTCCTTCTGGTAGACACTCTGATAAAAAAAAAAAAAAAAACAGATAAGACTCGGTGACGCTTCTTCTTCTCTTTTTCTCTGCTTCTCTGCTTCTCTCGTTCTCTTCTTCTCCTCCTTTTCTCCTTCTCTTCTCTCCTTCTCCAGCAATGTCGGGTTTTGACCGTCTTTTAACCAACGTCTTTTGTTCCTGATCGTACTGCGATACAGTGAATTTCTCACTTTGGCTCATATCTGTGCAGGTGAAATACAAGGAAGCCTATGAGATGATGACGGCCAAGTCTTACACTCTTCATCCAGAGGGTGTCAACTTTGTCAATGCGAGGAAAGATTGTCAACGATGTAAGAGAACTCATTACCAACATTTTTTATTTGGAGCCATGAAAAATTATTTATTATTTATTCATGGACAAAAGCAGCAGCGTCTCATATGTGGCCTCTTTGCTTCCCCAGCGTATCTATCGCGAGACCTACCACAAGCAGGACAAGATCCACACTACTTACGACACTCCTGATATCAAACAAGTCGAGCTGAACCAAGAGCACCTCAGTGATGTACAGAACCGTTTCAGCATAGTTTATAAAAGTCAGTTGCTTCTTGTATGACACCCCAGAGATGGTCCGTCTCCGCAATATCACCAGATTCGAGGTTTGTGCTTCTCTTTGGATGACACAGTCCTTATTCTTAATCCTGTCTGATCAGTGTCAATCTCTTCTCAGTTGATCTACAAACCCAGAGCAAGGAGGAGATGGCTACGGTTTCCTCCACTGCAGATTCTCTGGACATTAAAAGAGTCCAGTGGGCTCAGCAGCTGACTAATAAGGTGAGCTTGTGACGCTGTCACATTTATTTATGTCATGTCAGTAAATACAAACTTTTTTTATTATTATTTGGTACAAGATGACATGTAATGTGCATACTTTTGAACAAGGTTTGTATTGCGCTGGGTAAGGGGTATAAAGGAAGGATACCCCTTTAAATCATCTGTACCATGTGACTCTGTAGCGCACACACCTGTTATTATTTAAATGGGAGACAGGTGTGCACCAAGGAGGAGAAAGAGGGTGGTAGGAAGCGCATGGAGGAACTTCGTATGGCAGATGTGGCGCCAGGAGGAAAACACAGCCACTAAATCCAGGATCCTTGGACGGGAACCGCAGGCAGTCCACAACGGGGGAGCCGGAAAACTAATATCTGTGCAGGTGAAATACAAGGAAGCCTATGAGATGATGAAGGCCAAGTCTTACACTCTTCATCCAGAGGGTGTCAACTTTGTCAATGCGAGGAAAGATCGTCAGAGATGTAAGAGAACTCATTACCAACATTTTTATTTAGAAAAAAATATTTATTTATTATTTATTTATGGACAAAAGCAGCAGTATCTCATATCTGGCCTCTTTGCTGGGAAGTACGTTCAAGTACAAGTACCGTTGCCAGGACAACGGTACTTGTCTGACTGCATTGTGCCAAGGGATCTTTGCTCCACTGCCCAGACGTTGCCTTGGCAACACATGTATCCCAACTGACCAGCCAGGTACCTGAACCCAAATAAACCATCTGCTTCCTAAAACACTGGGGATAGTCACTTCCCTACTGGAATCTTACAAGAAAAATAAAAGTACCATCGTTTTTGATTTACTTTGAAGAGATCTGGGTTCAGTTTGTGGTCATCACATCACACCTGCTGCTTGTTTCAATGTTACATCAGCTTCTACAAGCTAATACATGCAGCCTAGTGTTGCTGTTGGAGATGCTTAGCAGCAAAACTAGCAGCTGCTCCACATGGCTTCCCCTGCCAACCTGCATAATAATCCACCGTACTCTTGTCATTGTAACTTCATGAACATGAAGATGTTTAACTGGTAACATCAGTGTACATGTCCCGCTTCATCATTGTATATGTCTTCCTACTTTACACTTCTCTTCCTTCATCCCTCTTCACCTGACTGTCATTCAAACTCTCTTTCCTCTCCTTCATGTTTCCACAATGTCTTTGTGTTTTTATTCTCATCCCTCCATCTCACTGCGCTTTGTAGGTGGAGGCCCAAACCTCCCTCCATGGAGCAGCTTCCTATGACACCCCCCTGATGCGCCACATTAAGAAAATGAGTGCTGTGACTAGTGATGTCAGACAGCTCCTGCACTGAAACCGAGGCCTTGCTGCTCCCGGACTTGTTTGCCTCCTCTGTCTCTCTGCTCTCACTTTATTTCAACCCAGAGGTTCACTGAATAACGGAGTTTGACTTTACTGCAGCGTTTACTGAGCCTTTTCAGACAGCAAGGAGCTAGAAAATTTCATGTCAAATGAAACTGAAATATTTTATTTGTCTTGCAGTTTGTTTGGTCCCTTCAGCATTGTGTGCACCCCGTTATTTGACATTGACAGCTGTCACTCATTGCTATGCATAGACAACTGCATTACTGCATTAGTTGCACTGGTGTTCAAACTGTTTGTTTATATTTTATTAGTTAAAAACATTTCAAAGGATATGTTGGCCAGCATATTTTAGAAAAATAGCATAGCATATAGAGTTAAAAAATTACCAAGCAGGTCCAGTAGTTTGGACACTAGAGGGTAGTGTAGACTCAGTTAAGTCTTCAAATGTACTAATAGTAAAGGTTACTTTATAATTATCTTTGATACATTTGCATGAATTTCTAACATTCTATTAATGATTATTGCCTTTTCTGCAAAGTCCGTTTATGGATTATGACCACAATCATACTGCCTCATACTGTTTTTGTTATATGTGGATCACAGGATGCTGTATTCACCTCTCTCACACTGAAATGCATCTTGTTCAGTTGGATTAAATTAACATCACTTTACTAAATCTTCAGACTTCCTGTATAGTTCAGATGAAATTTCTGATATTAAATCATGTCAGATGCAGTGCAGTCAATGAGATGCATTCCAGTGTCATGTAAAAGTTGCATTTGGACTCACATGGAAACAGATGGGGCGTAAGGGAGCATCCCGGCTGCTGCCTCGTTTGGTTTGACTCAGAAGAACCCCAGTGTTGGGTTGGATAACCAGGACAGCAAAACTGGCACTTATCTGGGTTCTGTTGATCCAAAACGACCTCTTACAGATATCATAATATGAATAATAAGAATTGTGTTTTGTTGTTAATCTTCCAAGCAAACTGCAGATATCACATAGCCCTACTATCTGGAATTGATCAGGATAGTGAGTGCTGGATGAAAATGGGAAATGTGTCAGTGCATGGAAAAATGATCATGTTAAGAGGTTTGACAATGGTTATTTCTGTTGTATTG